>JARHVA010006041.1:800000-1025565 GCA_037957365.1 Torreya grandis
TCTTCCAAAAACCTCTACTTCCCCTTCAAAACCATGTTCTTCTCTTTTCCTATACTAAAAATGTCATATTATGCTAAAACCTTCCCTTTTTTATCCTAAAATTTCATTACCAATCACCATAACTACAATTACAACATCTCATTCAAATGGTAGTTCACCATCCTCCCATCATGCCACAATTACAAAGACCAAATATCCCCTTTCTTCTCCCAACAAAAATACTATTTCAAATAATATCCCTTAAATTTTAAACCCCAATCATGCCTTTCTCCCAATCCAAAACAATTAATAGTTCAATCATTACAAAACTATGTAATCAAATATATTCCCTTTTCCATGAAATTTTCTTATAAAACAAAGCCATAAGGGTATAAAGTTCCCTTGGGGTATAAGGACATCCAAAAGGGTATTTTTATAATTTTTAAAATTTAAACACATGTTATGACCACCATCCTTTAAAGATGTGCCTAAATAAAACCTTCACATGAAGTGGATACTAATATACACAATTTAATAGACATACACACTCAATGCTAGAAAATTTACTATTCAAATAACTATATACACTCAACAAGTAAATCATCAGAGTCTAATAGTCACCAAAAGAATTAGTAATTTCCATCAAAGGTAATTATGCATGCATAGAAATACTCAAACAAAAACACAATAAGTGAAACAAACTACCACACAATAAATCTAGAGAGAGAGAGAGAGAGAGAGAGAGAGAGAGAGAGAGAGAGAGAGAGAGAGAGAGAGAGAGAGAGAGAGAGAGAGAGAGAGAGAGAGAGAGAGAGAGAGAGAGAGAGAGAGAGAGAGAGAGAGAGAGAGAGAGAGAGAGAGAGTGTTTTATAGATTTCATTCTTTCTACCTATATTTTTCATCATCTATCTCCCTTTCCCTTATGATGCCCTCTATCAAAATATTATTGCGATGGGTACACTATATTGCATCCACCTTATCATTAAAGGGATAGTTAATCAAATACATATGAAAAAGAGATAACTAAAATATATATAATTTAAATACATTAGAATTATTTTTACTTATTTAACATGAAATCAATTTAACATGTAGTTTTTAATGTCATAATATTGTTGTAAAAATTAGATACATGTATATCTAGTATGCCAATATCATCATCTAGTATTTATGTATTGAATCAACAATGAAAGTAAACAGAACATTCCTAATTATAATTATCAACTAACCAAGTTAAATTGTCTAAAATATGCTTAAAACCCAATGTTTTTTATAAGGAGCGGGATAGGATGTAACATCCTTCCCCCCAAAATGGTCATCATCCTAATGATGTTAAAAAAAAATTAAACATTTATGAAAATATATATTGTTCAACAAAACATATTAGTAAATAGATGAGGAAACAATTGTTAAAACTCCTAAAGATTCTCCCAAGTGGAACTATTTTTATATTATTGGTCCCATTATACATTGTATTTTGATACTTATCTATTACATAAGTTGATCTTATGTGTTTCAAGTATTATGATTAGTTTTAGTGTTACCATTCCTAGATCCAAAACATGTAATGCATTCCAATCAAGAACATGTGAATGATCAAATATATATGTTTTCATATAAGATATGTGGAAAACATTATGAATTTGAACTAAGGCTAGTGACAAAGCAAGTTTTTATACTACATTCCAAGTATTATGATTAGTTTTAGTGTTACCATTCCTGGATCCAAAACCTGTAATGCATTCCAATCAAGAACATGTGAATGATCAAATATATATGTTTTCATATAAGACATGTGGAAAACATTATGAATTTGAACTAAGGCTAGTGACAAAGCAAGTTTTTATACTACATGATTTATCAATTCTATAACTTTAATGGGTCCCACATATCCAGGTGATTATTTGGTTGATTTATCAAATTTAATATAACTCTTTTGGGGTTTAACTCGCAAAAAATGCTTGACATTATTCGACTCATTAGGTCTAATCATTTAAACCATGTTATGATACCACATGTTATGAACCCACTAGGCTTACTAAGAATCTTAATATATATATATATATATATATATATATATATATATATATATATATATATATATATATATAACTCAATCATTTATAATTATTTATTATTAAAGCATATCACTTAATGTTTTTCAAACATTTTAGTTTTGTACTAACATCATATTCCTATTGTATAGACATCCACACAAAACCATAACATGTTGGTTATAATTTGAAACATATATAATTGTAGTTTCACCATTCATAGCATTACATTAATAAGCATTAATCACTCATAAGGATGTAAATATAGTAAGATTATGAAACAACACATGAATTCAAGTCTTAAGAGTACAAATTAGTGTAGTATTCCAACCTTAATTACATCAATATCTAACAACAATGTAAAATATAACATTTATAAGTAATTAAGATAGTCATGATTTTAATTATATATAATACATGTTCATTTAAGTTACATCCACTTCTACCCTTATCAAAACATACAATAATTTCAATTTATACAAATGTAATAATACAATAGAGCTTTCATAATATAAATTAAAAAAGTAAATAAGATTCATGAATATATCCCAGTAAATATATTTATTCAATTGTAAGGAGGGATAACATCATTTGGGTGATTTTTCTCCAACCACAGACCGATGGTCCCCCACACAAATCCCCACTAGGATTGGCCCTTCCCTTCATAAATGGGAAAATAATAGTGATGTAAACATTGATAAATAATCTATAATAATGTGTTGTACTATCACTGCCACATACAATAGTCATGAAGACCATTGAATACATTCTTCTATCTAATATGACATCACACATGCATGTAAACTAGAAATTACAATGTTCAGACAATGTATACAACTATAATATTAATTTGACCAAAGTTTTTGTTATAGTTCCAATCTTCAAATGAAGTTGAGTCTTAGACCACCACATAATACTCTTTATTTCATAAATCTTCCTACACATTAACTAATAATGAAAACTTTATGTAAAGGCTTCCTACCTTTCATTATTGATTATCACTTAATGTGGAGGATGGTTCATAAACAAACCATATGAAAAGGTAACTATACATAAGAATGCATCCCAAGTATTCTAAATAACTACAATATATTTTATATAGGTCTTCAATATGTTTCAACATCATTATAACTCAGTATGAAAGGTACAATTACAAAAAAATTACTTTCTAAGGAGTTAAAAACTTATGCCATGTATGTTTTATATACAAGTTTACCATAACCTAGATATCAGGGCACAACAATTTGCCTAAAAAAAATACTAAAATCGATATCTACATTGATAATTAAAATTTACCCCAAGTGTTATTTTTCAACATATATATAATTAATTTTACTCAAATTTCAAATTTTATAATACTAAAACCACATAGTAATATCATACAAGATGAACTAAATTATTTCCCTTTTATTATTCTAATTGGGATCCCAAATGTCCCCTAAAATAGTTTACTACAACTTCTAGGTTCTTCAATAAAGTTATAATTCAATAAGGAGTACACTCTAATCATTCCACTATTACACTATGCAATTAGATTGGACATTAATGTGTTTAAATGACTGAAAGTTCCAATTAAATAATACTAGCAATATTTCTATAATAGGTCTCACACTAATATCAAATAATAAATAACTTTTATGATCTATAAATTTCCTCCAAACTATATCTTATTCCAACATCAATTACGGTTCTCTAAATTGTATATGACATCATAAGGTGATTCTCATTTTAGCATATAATACTCCAAAAAGAACACTATAGATTCAAAATAAATGTTATAGTAGATTACAATCATTAATCATATAATAAAAATATCTATGAAACTTGATAATGCTATTTTATTTCATAATGATCCAATAATAATTGATAATGTAGATTGGCCATTCCCCACTTTTCCCCTATACTATCTACAAATGTCTAGATGTCATGGAGATGGAAGCTACGGTGGAATCCATAAGTCTGAAATGTGTATCTTTTTTGGAGGTGGTATCCTATAATATAGCTCCAAAATAAGATCCAAAACCTCTCAAACCTGCATCTTCTAACCCTATTGTGATCTTTGATGAGGAAGAGTCTAGGCATGTGATCAAATCAAAAGAATTATTCTTATCCCTAGGTGTCATCTATAGATTTATGGATTACTAGCCAAAACTTTGATATTTTCATGCTTGAATCTTAAAACATTGGCAAACCCTCCTATCTAGTGATCTTGATATTTACCCTTGTGCAAAAAGTTTCTTTATTATTGTATTTCACAATATTGAAGACAAGGCAAACATTCATAACCAATTCTGGTGTGTGAATCACTACCCCTTGGTCATCAAACAATGGCCCCCTACCTTTAATCCCCTCACTAAATCACTTAATGTAAAACCCATTTGGGTTCACCTACCTCATCTTCCTCTTCAATTTTAGACCAAATCCAACTTGAAGGCTATTAGTGAATCATTGGGTGAATATATACAAATGCAACCAACTACTGATCATTTCTACCACACTAATTTTTTTAGGATTGTAGTGAATAATTACACTTCCAAGTATCTTCCTAAAATATCACTTTACAAGTTGGGAACCACTCTTGGTCCCAACCCTTGGACTATGAAGGTTTGTTGCTTCGTTGTTGTAGTTTTTTAATAGAAATCAATTGACCAAAAATTATAGTTTCCTCAAGAAAAATAAGGATTCATCTTGGTGTAAATACATACCATTTAACCAAAAATTGTAGCTTCCTTAGGAAAAATAAGGATTCCTTAAACACCTATAGGTGATTACTAAAAATGATTCAAATGATGTTGTTAACGATGATTCTTCATCACCTTTGGAGGATCTTGAGGACCATAAAAGTCCCCCTCATTCTAAAGATGTACTGCTAAGGGATTTAATTTCTCTAATGAATGCTAAGAATTTGGTAGTCCCCTTTTCTTCAGCCACCTCATTTGAGAATAACCCTAAAATGGAATTGTTTAGAGCAGAAATTGAGGACCTAGTAGTGGAAGACAAATCCTAGCCTTGTGTTGTTACAAAATTCAAATAAGGATGGAAAAAAGTTTAGAAAAGGAAAAAAGGTAAAAATTCAATGGTTTAACCCTCCTATATGTCCCTCCACTCAAGAGGACTCTAAGTAAATTTATGAAAGATAGTTGTTGAAGCCAGAAAGAAAGTGGAAGCCTACTGAAAATCTATAGAAAATACCATAGTTTTAATGATGTAAAAATTCATGTTGGATTTTATTTATCGATGATTGTCAAAAAGACTAGTAGATGCTTCATTGAAGCATCTTATTTATTTCTTGGTTGATTGTGGTAGATTTTTTCCTCTATCCGTTTTAGCTCATTTTTTATTTTTTGGCTTATTGTTCTTATGTCTATTTTCCCTAATCTGTTGTTGTTGGTAGAGGTATCCCATTTGTGTGTAAATGCCACATCTTTCTCTCCTTTGTATTGAGTTTTAGGATCTTCAAAACCCATGACCTTTACCTTATCAAATAAAAAAATGTAATATTTATTTATCTTTCACCCAAAGTTTATCAAAATTAATAGTCATTATAAAAATTAAAGTATATACCTATGTTAATACAATTTTAGATATTTATCTCATGAAAATAATTAGAGGAACATGAAATTATCAATATATTTGAATCAAAAGGTTCATTAAAAATATCTAGTCAAACAATCATTTTGCTAATCACAAATACAAGTTAACCCCCTAAAAACTTGTCTTAATCACAACCTCTTAATGCAACTTCAAAGCATTCTAAAATGGATATTATAATACATATTAAAACATTAATAACTTATTTTTAACAATAATTCATAACTCGTCTTTTTTTATGGGCATGAGTTGTAGGTATCAGTTTTATAAATAACCACATGGTGGAAAAGTAGTGAGCAGAGTGGTTATTTACCATGGAATTTTTGGACATGATGGATGTTTAGATTCTTCTTGGGATGGATGGGTGGATATAACCTAAAGTGAATCTATCCAAAAAGATAAAAAAATATGGAAGGGTAAGGCATAAAATAAAATGTTCTATGATCCAATTGGAGATTAAACCCTTCCAAGATGACTCACTATATTAAGCCAAACATATGTCACAAACCAATGTTTGTTCTAGTTTAGCTAAGAGCATAATATACAAAAAAACATAGTAAAGATTTTAAGGAAATAGTTAGAGTTAAATTCAATGATCATAATAACATATGTTGTTAGTACCATATTGTTAAACACATCTTATGTCACTAACAAACTATAAATATGATCTATAACCAAATAATTGACAAGACTAATAGATTATTTAATATAAAATCTACATAAAACATGCATTAAGCCTATCACATATTCTATCAACTTAATATAAATTATCAATGAATCACAAAAATTTGGAATATAAAATCACATTCACACAAACTAAAAATAGTGCTGAAAACATTATTCACTTGCATTAATTGTCAAAATCTCTTCTAAAATAATAGATATAAGACTTGTTTATATAATTCTTGGAAGGGATCACCTCAGCCACAAAACTTATCTAAATCCTAAAATAAAAATATTTAGTCATGCAGACTCTACTTGTTTTACAATGAACCATAAATAAAATCCTTATTCTAGCTCTTTTGCTCATCCATAAATACATAAATAGCTCAATTAAAAAAAAAACTCTAGTAGTCATGTTGACGCTGGAAAGTGCACCATGTGGCAGGAAAATAGATTCCTACCCTCTCCCCGCAACATGGAAACCCCTCTCTTGCCTGTGGGACAGCAAAGCAGGAGAGGAGAGTCTCTAGATATGGGCTAGTTCCCTCTGATGTATCTTGTTTGTTTTAGGAAGCGCAAAATATAGATATATAGATATACTAGGGGGGATGAAAAGAGAGAGAAAAAGCATGAAAACAAATAGCCTACTCTAAAAGAGGTGATACACCAAAACAGGTTGACCTTCCACATCCACACTCAGGATCAGGCAAAAACATACATACACTCAGATCTGGTAGAAAAGACCAGGTCTCTGGGATGATAGGGAGGTTCTTATGGAAAGCACAAGAAATAGGGACTCACCAAGGTGCTGAGAAATACACATTGTAAGTGACCTCACTTGTTCTATACCTCCAAAATAGAACTCTACTCCTAGCAGCAGCATACAGTGGCGCTTTGTAGATCACAGGTTTGCTGGTGTTGAACCTGTGAGAGCATCAAGAGACAATGACTAGACACAGATTGACATTCAATGCATACACAGAAAGATCTATCCAAATAGAGGTAAAAACTGTCTTTTATTGATTCAGGTGGAAAATTTGGAGAGCAGTGCTCTTTACAAAAGTCAGGAAGATTTTTGATAAATGAACAAGTCTGTGTATTTATATCAGAAGAGCCAAGAGAAGTCGAGTGGGAAGAGTGAAAAAACACTATAGCTGATGTCACAATTCTGCCAAGACCATGCTTGTTGCCTCGTTTTACGTGTTAATCTTCTCCTCCTGTGGTTGGGCAGGTTTTTTCTTGTGCACTGCAAGGGATTTTTGCCGCCATCTATTGTGGGTAGTGAATTTTCTGCCCACTGCATGTAGGATTTCCACCGACGTCGGCTGATAATCTGTCAATGGTGGCAGTTTTGCCAATGTCGACCGGTGTAAGATGACGACGGTGGCAGTATTGTGCTCTGGGCGGCAATTTTCTCCTTCCCTGCTGCGGGCGGGTGCTGCTCATTTTGCCACCTTCGGGCGGTAGTTTCATTTTCGCTACCTTCGGGCAGCCATTTCTTATTTCCCATCGGGGGGCAGGGGTTTCATTTTTGCCACCTTCGGGTGGGCTTTTCCTTTTCCCCATCGGCTATTGTGTTGTTGACGATGGCAGTTCTACCAACGTCGATCACTGTAAGATGTCGACGATGGCAGTTCTACTAACGTCAGCTGATATTGACGGCCTTTCTTTTTTCCTTTGTGTTGTGGGCAGCAAATTTGCCACCTTCTGCATGTGTGTAGGCAGTCTCCTTTTACCCGCCCTTGTTGTTGGTGGTGATTTTTCTGCCCTCTGCATTTTGTTTGCCCTCTTTTTTGCCTAAGTGTTAAACGCTTCATTTTTCCCCTCTTTTCTCCTGTGAATGTTTACAGACCCTGCCTTTCACTACCATGAATGTCAACGAATGAGGCCAATGAACCAATGCTCTAAAATGGAGTTGCTGAAACCTGAAGGTGGACCTTGCAACCTAAAATGACTAGCCTTTCATAGCAAGTGTAGGAGGTGACCAGGATTTTGCCTGAGGGGCAAAATTGGGTCAACAAATTGGTGACTCACAAGGGAAACATGCCTGCTATGCTTAGAACCCAGTTGCCTTGCATATCCATTGGGTGCGGAGTCGGATGGTAACTTTGAAGATAGTTCACAATAGCTCAAAATATTTTGAAATCAAAATATACAGAATTTACCCCCACACGCAAAGGGAAACACACAAGACTAAAAACAACTAACTGTGCAAACTGCACTTAGAGAAAATAGGAAAAACAACTAAAAGCAAACTATTATATACAGCTAATTAGGAATGTTCGCATCCCTCCTGGATCGAAAGGAAAATTTCTTAAGTCCCCTTCCTAGTGAAGAGACTTATCGTGATAGGCAAGTAGCTGAAAGAAAAAAAGAGATGGTGACTTGCTCCTCCTGCCTGTCACCTGAGTTGGCTGGGAACCGAGTGGATATTCAAACATGCCTCTGATATATACGTATTCTAATTGTCCCTGGAGACCTATTAAATGTTGCTCCCTGATATTGGTGCTCCTCACCAAGAAATCAATGGCTACTGGCTCATCGCCATAAGCCTTCTGATCTACACAATTCTTTTACAATGTATCATGGTCCGACTCATTTCCCTCTGCCTCACTGAAAACTCTATCAGACTCATCCTTTACTTCCTCTTGGCCTTCTTGAAGAAGGGTGAATGTGGCAATGTCTAAAAGGGGCTCACAAGATGATTGCTCATCCCACAAGACTTCACTTTCCTGTTTAAAGCTCAGTTCTTCAAGGCATTCTTCCAAGAAGATGGACTTCTCCTTTTCCTCTTTGCTGATCAGGTTCTTTAGATTTTCAAAAATATTCCCCTAATCTTCCTCTTTCTCGGATTCTTCAATGTAGTCATCCTCATCAAAACAGCAAGGAAGTTCATCAAACAGAGGAGAAGAGAGCTTACTATGCATTTGTTCCTCTTTGAATTGCTGGAACATCTACATATACGCAAGGCCTGCATCCTTTTCACTGCTGATAAGGTCTTCACAAGGAGCATTAATGATGATTTCTTCTTCGTTGTCGCTCATAACAGCCTTCTGAAGGACTATAGATTGGATCTTTTGTTCCTCTCCTACCTCTTGCAAAATAGGTTCTTCTTCAAGAAGGGACGAAGTGGAGAAAATATGTGGGAGAGGGGGCAGCCCTTGAGCTAGAATCGAATGATTCTCCTCCCTCCACTTGATCAACACTTCATCAATATCAGGCACAGCTTGATAACTCTCTTGGAAATGTGTAGGTGGGGTGTGTTCAGGCATGGAATATGCTATTTGGTCTGAACCATCCATCACACATTGACTGAGGGAAAACTCTCTAAATTCCAAATATGTTATTCTCTTACCCAGATCTTCTTGGAAAAGCTTTTCTTGGAGGCTGCCAGTATCATCATAGGTAGGCACAGCTTCAGCTTCTTCAAGGTTTAGAGAAAAACCTTGCTTTTCTTCTTTCTCATTGCTGCCCCATGATTTCACTGTCTTCCCCCAATTCAGGATCCCTAAATTTGAATCTTGCTCCTGTGAATAGGCAACAACTTTGTTTTCCACAAAGACCTGAGGCTCTTCCACAAGGTCTGAAAAATTTAACTCTTTTTCAAGGAGTAGCTTCATCCTAGCCTCTAAGTCTTCAATCTGTCTGGCCAGGTTTTCCTAGAAGAGTCTTTCTTCGAGGTGGCTAGCATGATCCTCTCCAAAGCTCTGAGCTGGTCCTTGACATTCTTTCCTCCAACTAGGAATTTGCACATCATGCTGGAAAACTTTGCGAGGCTGAAGAATGTAAGGAAAACACTATTGGTGCGTTGGAGGAGCCTCTAAAAGAGGGACGTGCTAGCTGGTGGTATTATTCTCAATGGAAGATTCCTGATCAAAGGAGTTGAAAAGATTGATCTCCATGGGAGGTTGTTCTGATACCCTCTGATGTTGGAAAGCTAGGCGCATGGGATTGGGAGTAGCAGTATTTGATGAGTTGGAGTGAGCAAGTGCAATTCGGTAAAATGGATTTGGTGCAAAAGAGGGGGTTTTCTTTAGGTTAGGAGGGGGCACACAAGGCTGGCTGCCTTGGATAGATGGATTTCTCCATTTTGTTACCTCCTCCTTCATGGACTGCAAAGCATTTGCTTGCCTAGACAAGCACTCCTCTTTATACATCAGCTCCTGCTAATACTTGTGCTGCTCTTCCAACCTATCGATTTCCATTGTCTGCTTCTCAAAATCCAATGCCACCTCTTTTATAGTTGCAGGGCAACTAGGAGAGCTACTTGAGGGGATCCCATAAATATTTTGAGTCTGATTGATATTATGTGAAGGAGAACAAAATTCATGACTTTGTGCAAAAGAAGAATACATACAAGAAATAGATGATTTTTGGTGGCACTAGGATGCTTAACCAGCAGATTTAACTCAGAGTCCCCAGATGCTGAAGAAACTTGATTTGTTGTAACAGGACCAGCATCAGCCCTGAAACCTTACTGCATTAAAAAACTGACTGGTAAAATCACAGTCTCACCAGGCATGCCAAAACTGTTGACGCTGAAAAGTGCACCCTGTGGCAAGAAAATAGATTCCTACCCTCTCCCCACAACATGGAAACCCCTCTCTCCCCTGTGGGACGGTGAAGCAGGAGAGGAGAGTCTCTAGATATGGGCTAGTTCCCTCTGATGTATCTTGTTTGTTTTAGGTAGCACAAAATATAGATATATTGGGGAGGATGAAAAGAGAGAGAGAAAAAGCATGAAAACAAACAGCCTACTCTAAAAGAGGTGATACACCAAAATAGGTTGACCTTCCACATCCACACTCAGGATCAGGCAAAAACATACATACACTCAGATCTAGCAGAAAAGACCAGGTCTCTGGGATGACAGGGAGGTTCTTATGGAAAGCACAAGAAATAGGGACTCACCAAGGTGCTAAGAAATACACACTGTAAGTGACCTCACTTGTTCTATACCTCCAAAATAGAACTCTACTCCTGGCAGCAGTAAATAGTGGTGCTTTTTAGATCACAGGTTTATTGGTGTTGAACCTGTGAGAGCATTAAGAGACAATGACTGGACACAGATTGACATTCAAGGCATACACAGAAAGATCTATCCAAATAAAGGTAAAAACTATCTTTTATTGATTCAGGTGGAAAATTTGGAGAGTAGTGCTCTTTACAAAAGTCAGGAAGATTTTTGATAAATGAACAAGTCTGTGTGTTTATATCAGAAGAGCCAAGAGAAGTCGAGTGGGAAGAGTGAAAAAACACTGTAGCTAATGTCACAATTCTACCAAGACCATGCTTGTTGCCTTGTTTTATGCGTTGGTCTTCTCCTCCGGTGGTTGGGTGGGTTTTTTCTTGTGCACTGTAGGGGATTTTTGCCGCCATCTATTGTGGGTGGTGAATTTGCCACCCGCTGCATGTACTGCATGTAGGATTTTTGCCGACGTCGGTTGATAATCTGTCGACGATGGTAGTTTTACCGACGTCGGCCAGTGTAAGATGCTGACGGTGGCCGTATTGTGCTTTGGGCAGCAATTTTCTCCTTCTGCACTACGGGCAGGCGCTGCTCATTTTGCCGCCTTCAGGCGGTGGTTTCATTTTTGCTGCCTTCGAGCGGCCATTTCTTATTTCCCGCTGGGGGGTAGGGGTTTCATTTTTGCCGCCTTCAGGCGGGCTTTTCCTTTTCCCCGCCGGCTGTTGTGCTACCGACGGTGGCAGTTTTGCCAATGTTAGCCGCTGTAAGATGCCGACGGTGGCAGTTCTGCTGACGTCAGCCGATATTGACAGCCTTTCTTTTTTCCTTTGTGTTGTGGGTGGCAAATTTGCCACCTTCTGCATATGTGTAGGCAGTCTCCTTTTACCCACCCTTGATATGGGCGGCGATTTTGCCACCCTCTACATTTTGTCTGCCCTCTTTTTTACCTAAGTGTTAAATGCTTCATTTTTTCCCTCTTTTCTCCTGTGAACATTTACAGACCCTGCCTTTCGCTACCGTGAATGTCAATGAACAAGGCCAATGAACCAATGCTCTGAAACGAAGCTACCGAAACCTGAAGGTGGACGTTGCAACCTAAAATGATTGGCCTTTCATAGCAAGTGTAGGAGGTGACCGAGATTTTGCCTGAGGGGCAAAATTGGGTCAACAAGTCACTCATAGAGTATGAGTGGTATTAGTAGTTTTAATTGTACTAGAACTAGACTAAGTTATAATTAAAGCTAGTAAACTAGAAACAATAGGGATAATGGATGTAGATATAGATAATCCTTGCATTAATATCATGACTAGAGTTTATAAAGGCATTAATACAATTGTGACTACAATTATTCCTAGTTGTGCATGCAAAGGATTGGCAACAAAAGGTAAAGTCACATTCACTGGGCTTGTTGGAATGTATACCATCATGTACTTGGGAAAATAAGATTTGGTCATTGAAGCTTAATCTTGGGAAGATGAAGCTCCTAACTATGTGGTCAATCACCCATGTTGCTTTAGCTTTTCATATTTGGTCACACATATTACAAAATCTAGCTCAATAGATTCAAAATCAATGACGTACCTTTTAAATAATATAAGAATTTTATTCATCAACTTCCTATGTATCTTCATCAATGAACTGAAAGAAGTAATTAATTTTTTTTATGATGCAACCTTATCTTTATCAAAGACAATAAATGGGATTAATTGGTCACTATTACCAAAAATTATGCTCTTAACTTCTATTTTTAAACTATTGGAAGCAGTTCTCAATACACTATCAAAAATTGTTTGGTGATTACTTGTCCTTATGGTGTATATATACCATGAATTCGTATTTCAACCAAGAATAGGTACTTATTTCTGATCTTGGCTATTAAACTACTCAATTAGCTCTTAAATCTATTTATGCCATTCTATGAGTTGAGTTGTCTTTCCTATTACAAAATTATAAGACAAAGTAATGTTTGGGAGTGTTATCAAGTTAAGGTGTTATTTTTGCTTTTGCCTTGTTGCTTTCTAAACAAAATGTAATTTAGCCTCCAAATTATTCACTAATTCATAAAAATCCACCATATTATTCCATTATCATTTTGATTATCCCCTTAACTATCATATAAGGCATACTTTGTCATAGAGGGTCTTAATCGAGCTATGAACATTGTCTACTATGTCCTTTAGAGGATCTATTGTAATTTATGCTTGTATTATTTTATTTATTTATTGAAGAGCATGAAAAATATTTTTTAGTATTACCCTAGTTTAATCTACCATAGAGAGGGGGTCTTCTTGAATTTCATTTTCCTCTCTAAGCTTGGTTTTCCTCTTCTTTGTCAGGGAGAAAAGTTCTTCCTCTCTTAAATAACTTTGTGGGTTTCCCAATTTTGAACCCTAATTTGGATAATAATATATTTAGTTGTTAGGGTTAAGGACATATAAATTATAGGGCACAAGGGTGAATATCATATCTCCAACATGCCAATTAATATGCTAAACTTAGATGTATTATATGTTAAATTTACAAAGCTAAGATAGGCTATTAATGGAAAGTACAACTATGTTTGATATATAAATGACATAATATAAAGTAATTAGTTGTTTATGATGTTAATATAGTGTTGGATTTGGTACATGTGGGAATCAGGGATGAATTTGATTTTAGATCAATTATTATATTCTAGATCTAGTACATTTGGCTCTTTGGACACTTATGTTAGCCTGGGATAGTTGTGTTGATATTAGTGTTTGATATTGACATTAGTGTCATATATAGAATAAGTTTTCAAATAATATGTGGCCACTTGGATGATTTTAGTTTTAGATTCACCTTCACTTTGGTGCATTTAGATCTAGGTCATAGACTTTTACTTCTGGTGAAATGGTAAAACTTAACTTTGCATACTCAATATGATCTTGGGAAAAAATGGGTTATTAGGCACATGGATTAGAGATACCCTGAAATGACCCCATTGTTAAAGGGTGTTTCCTATATAGCCAATACTCCATAAGAGGGCCTTATATTCATGTAGTTCTCCCCTACATGTTGTCTTGTGTGTGAATTATGCAATGTGTAAATAAATTACAATAGTGGCCTAGCTTGTAACTTAGAAAATATGACATTATAACTGATCCTTTAGTACTTTAGACCTATATTTGGGTTTTTCCTTTAGTTTATCTTAGAATAGGGGAAAATAGGAAAGATTTCACTAACTTGAGTGCTTCTGGAGTGCTCTTTTATTATGATTGCTAGGTTTTGTAGTTGATGAATGAATGATGGTTGATATTATATTTATACCAATCCTATCATGAGATAACTCACACTAAATCACTTAAGATGACTATTGAAATATATTTCATTTGAAAATTGGATGGCTTTATGGAATTAGACACTTATGTCAGGCTAGGATAGTAATGTTGATGTTATTCTCTGTACCCAACAGTTAGTGTCTAAGGAGAATGAGAGTAGGCATAGGCTCAGAACTTCTAAAGGTATAATATAAATACATTATAATAATTATAGGCAAGATGGTATGTCTATGTCATCAATATAAGGTTTTTTAGAGTAATAGATAGGCCAAGAGGTAAAAGAAAGAGTAGATATGAGGTTTATAGAAGCAAGGCATGTGTAGAACTAAGAGGAACAAATAGGATCATGAGTTTACCAAGTGTATAAGACTGAGGTGATAAATAATCATAAAATATCATCTACATCCCCCACTTTAATCTAGTAATGAAATTTATACCTTAAAATAAAGGAATAAGTACCTGGGTTTGTATACACACCTTATATTTGTTTGAGTTGAATTTGAGTGCTTTGTTGGTTTTGGGTTTGAGTGATTTATTGATGAATAAAATACAACCAAGATCATGTTATAGTGTATAATAATTTCATATAATTTGGGTAAAAATTACTTTAAATAGATGAAAATTAAAATAACAAGGTTTAGGAGTACACCTATGTATCAATGTAGCCACTTTTCCTATTAGTAAGTTTTTTTTACAAAAGATGTATCATTGTAAGGTTCTAAAGCTGATATTAGGATAAATATATATAATTATTGTAAAATGCATATATCTAAAGAGATAGAGAGAGATATTGTAAGGCGCATGCCCCTAACTTTGGAGTAAAAGTGAGTTTCCACCTAGTAGTTAATATTAACTCAGTCATGTAACCTAATGATATTAATAACCTAGTGAGTTTTGATGATCAATTCCAAATTGAAAACTTGGAAATATTGAGTGATTTAATCACCCTAACCATACCAAAATGTGAACAAAATACTATATTAGATTGGTTCACTAAATTATATAAAATTTTGTCAGGTATCAGTACATGTGATAGTTTTAGAATCTGAATTTGATTTGGATTTTAAAATATTAGGGACATGTTTCATAACATATACACCTTATATTTGTCTCATGTTGAAATTATTTGTAAAAATTATATAATGTATAGAATTCTACCACAAATGTGCATTAGAACCATATAATTGTGTGTTTTGGATAATTTAAAAAACTGTGTAAATGTGGATGACATGCTTTTAAAGCATGTTGCCACTATATATGGAGAAATCTAAAACTGATATAAGTACCAATGTGGAGGAAATTTTTCCAAAACATCACCCTAATGTAAATTGGATATGCTAAAAATTGAGTAGGGGTGGAAAACATGATTCCAAATCATGTCCTCACTAAATCTATGATTTATAAGTACCATATTGAATAAATGTGGGAACCATGCTTCCCAAGCATGCCCCCACTCAATTTGAAAATGTGAATGTATGGAATCCATGTCATCATGACATGCCCCTCACTGAATCTTCAAACTAGTGTAAGTACCATATACTATGTGAGTTTGGAGAACATGCTTCCAAATCATACCCCCACTATAATCTAGAATCTATGAAAATGTGGAATCCATGTCACCATGACATGTCCCCACTAATATTCCCCCCCTCTTTAAGTGGGGGAAAAATATCACCTAGTAGTTATCTCACCTCAAAAGGGTAAGATCGTTGTAAGTATACAAATGTAACCATGTAGTATATAGAATAAAACATGTCTAGGTAGATGTAACATTGAAGCACATAGAATAATGTGATCACATGTAGGCCTAAGATGCATGATAAAAATAATGGAAATGTTTACATAGTAATAATATAATCTCAATGAGAAAAAAACACACACAGATAAGAGCACTCAAAATCAATTCAAAATGTAATGGTCCAAAGAGACCACAAACAAAGGACATGCTCATATACCATGAAATTAAATGGACATGACTTAGTCAATTGTCCACAAAATAGAGGAATGACATATTTAAATGTCTAATAACTCAATGACATATTTAAATGTCTAATAATTAAATGACATATTCAAATGTCCAAGAAGGAAATAATAGGTTTAGGTCGTGTATACAATGGATCATATTCAAATGCTCAAAAAAGTAAGACAATAACAAGGTAAAACACTCAAGGAAGTGTGTAAATGAAAAACATAAGGAACTAGCATAAACGTGTCATAATGGCCCATAGATCAAATGTGTTAGAAAAAAATTTCAAGTACATAAAATATCAATTATAATGTATAATAAATAATCATGGATAATATGCATGTGTAAGTATATGTGTAAGCTCCAACATGATAGTGTATAGTGATCATCAAACCATATAACCTTCATATATCAATATCATAGAAGATGGATGCCCCTGACATCTTGATGACATAAGTAGAGGGAAGGCCTAACATCTATAATATTATCATGTATCTTAGTATGCTTGTGTATGTGTATGTATGAGTAAATGATATGCTATTCCTCAACATGGAATTACACATAGATGCCAAGGAGCCAATATAACATATGGGTTCCAAAAATGTTTTTGGATTTTTTTGAATATTTTTTTTATGTTTATATGGAAGAGACAAGATCATCTTATGATCTCATCCAAAGAATGATCATATATATATCCCCATTTAAAATGTGATACAAGAAACTAGTGGTACTAGCCAGGAGAATGTATAGGTGAAATGTTTATCATTGAGGTATTTGTGATGAGCTGCATATGAATAATAGGACTCTTAGGTTGTGAAGTATCGATAGAATAAATAGGGTTTCTTAGAACCCATTTCTATGTATTATTTGGTTTTTTGGAATAATAATAGTAATAACATGTTTAGGTGCTTTAGATATCTAAATATGGTGAATAGAATATGAGGATTTTGTGGAACCCACTATCTATCTCTGATGCAAAATTCTCTTAAGTACATGCCACCTATTAAAGGGTATTATTTTTTACTTACCCTTTTATGGTGTATTAGCCTTAACAATCTTGATAATTAACTACCTGGGTATGAATTTCTCTTGTTCAATAGGATGTTAAAATAAATAGTGAAAACTATAATTAATAAATTGTCCTAAATGTATTTAACACACCCATGCACTATATAAGGTACTATGTGAAGAGTGTGTATCAATGGCCATCCCAAAAACATGTCAAATACACTTGTATAAGTTAAAATTGATAAAGTAGTAACCACATGTGTGAGACCAACTTGTAAAGGTAGATCAATCTCAACAAGAACCTTTTGGGAGGTCCCATCGAATGCTCTACCTAATATAGTATAAGGGTGTAAATCATGATGATTATAACCCAAATTTGTAAGTAATGTCATGGTGCAAACATTTTTTCTTTCACCATTATCAATCATAACACTATATATAATGTGCTTATCAAGGTATGCTTGAATGAATAGAGAATAAGCATCATATTCGTCATCCTTAATTTTGATGTCATGAAAGGAAATGGTACATTTTATAACCATAAGAGGTATATGTCTCATGTAAGTACCAATGACCCCATCTAGTGGATATTCATAATATGATGGAGGAGTATGTGTATTTTATGTCATTTTAACTTTTGGTTCCTTTTTGGAACGGTCTTGAAAAGGATTAATAAATATTTTATGTTTATGGTGATCACTCGATTGTGAACCAGATTCCTTTAGAGGATCATCAAATGTAATCTATTGGTCATTAATGAGGTCTTGGATATTATGATTCAAGGTAAAAAAAACTATTTTTAGAAAGCATAGGGCCTTAGTGATAGTCAAAATAAGTATTTGCATCATATAATTTGGGTAGAAGTCTATTTACATCAACCTCTATAAAAGGATGGAGAGGTATAAGATGACACTCTAGCAACCATGGGAGTAATGAAGCGAGAGGTTCATGTAAATGTGTAAACTTTCTCCTTAGTGAATTAGATAGGATAAGATGGTTAGGCTGTTGTGAAAATGTGTTAACCATGGCGATTGTTTCCTTTTTAGGTTTAGGTGATTTACCTTATAACTTGATTTGATTGTAAATTTTATACTATATGTAGATACAGTTGGTATGTTTCTTACATAATTAAGCTTATTCAATGACATTATCTTCATTTCATGGTCCCATACAACATGGCATAATTCATCTAAATATTAATTGTTTTTGAAAATAATGGACTCATGTAAAAGAGAGAAAACTTTGATTGCATATATATTTCAACTCTTTGTCTGCCATAGGATTAGTCATTTTAGATAGCATTGTCTTACATATCAAGACATATTCATTGATTCATTCATTGTTTCCTTATTTGATCTTTGTAATTTTAGCATAGGAAATTTTTTTGGTGATGTTAATAGAAAAGTGTTCCAAAACTTGATGTACAAGAGGTTTGAATGCTTTCACGGATTAGAGAGGTAAGTCATAAAACAACCTCAAAGCATAGCCCTTGAGGCTCCTTAGAAATAGTTTGGTCAAAATTTTATCATTAGAAGCATAATCAAGGCATGCTATATAGAAGGTTTGAAGATGTTCAAGATCACCCTTTCCATCATAAAATGTGAACTTAGGTGAGATAAATATAGATGGAAAAGTGTTTAAAGAGATCTCAAGTGCAATAGGGTTATGCAACACAGCTTTTGAATTTATAGCATGTGAAGAATTTGAAGCCTTTTTAAATGTTTGTAACCTTATATTGCAAGGTTTTCATCACTTGAAGGAGTGGTTAAATTGTAGGCCCAGTGGGATTGTGATTAGCAATTTGTGTAGTCACTGTAGGGGATGAAAACATGTTTGAGTAGAAATATGCATTGAAACTGATATTTGTGTTAAAACAATAGGTAAATTCCTAATAGATGTATAAATAGTAGTTTTAGTGAACAAAAAGATAGAACACATAATTCATGCTCCATTAGATGTATTAAGTTGTAGTGTGGACTTGATTGTAGGACCTTCTATAGATTCACCATTAATAGGTGACGTAGCCTTTGTTTTATCTTATTTGCTTATTTCATCTCTTGTAACATATAAAAATTCATCTATTAAGACCTTGTTATTGTTGATATGAGTAATAAATACTTCTTGATCCTCCATTTAGAATTAGGTTTTTGCATGAACATTTTCCATTACTTCACAAATGAAACATTTAAAATTTGAAACATGGTATAGCAAATAGAAAACCATAAGTGATCTAGGGTTTAGTTTTCAAAGATAAAGTTCACCAAATGTTTAACCCCTTGGGTAGATAGGGTTAATGATATAGAAGTGATAGGGAAGAAGGTGAATATCAAATCTATAGTATGCTAATTAATGTGCTAAACTCAAATTGACCATATGCTAAATTTATAAAGCTAATATAGGCTATTAATGGAAAGTACTATTGGAGAGTTATAATTTATGTCATGGTGATGTCATGGAGATATCTTGGTGAGTGGATGAAGTGCCTTGATAGTCTATGTGATAATAATAAAGTGTGTAATGTGTTTGTCCTATTTTGATTGAAGTATGCTTGGTTGATCTTTAGTGTTGACATGGATAGACATGTTTAGGGATGAGTATAGAGTATTAAACATGTGAAAGGGGTCCTATAATAGTTTTTCCTATGATTTGAGTGCTTGTGTACATGACTGGATATCATTTGGTTGATCATAGTTTTCATCTTGACACTGTGGGTCTAGTGGCAAAAAATCTAAGTAGGCATTTTGATGATGTCAGCATTACCATGTGGGAAAATGTCAAGGGGAGTTGGTTATATGGTTGTGATCATAGTAGTCCCTAGTTATTATGTGATGAATCTCAAGTCATGTATCAAATCATGATCAAACTTATGAGGTTTCAAAGTTGTATTCTTAGTCAGAATTCATTGTTTTCTCATAGTCAAATTTACATATGGTTAGAAAGAGCTAAGTAAGCATGTTGATGAGGTTAGCATTCACATGCATGGATATGTCAAGATAAAATGATCATATGGGTTTGTTAATTTTTGTGCCTAGTTTATTTTTACTAATTTTAAGATCATGCAATGTAGTGCATCAAAAGATATGCATTGCAAAGTTGGGTTCCCAGATAGTTTGACTGCATTTTCCCATACTTAGCCAATTTTGAAAAATGGCAAGAAGATCTGAGTGAGAATTTTGATGGTGTTATTTATTATACATGTGAAGGTGTCAAGAGAATATGATCATATGGGTTTATTAATTTTTTATCATAGTTAATTTTTTTTTAAATTTGAGATCATACACTAAAGCACATCAAAAGTTTTATAGGAGTAAAGTTAGCCTTCCAAGTAGATTTTGACATTGTTAGCTCTGTGAAAAAATATTTTGGGAAGGAAATTTAATGGCATTATATCTCATACACATGAGAGTTATATGAGTAGTGTGTCACATGGTTGGATTCTCCTATGTGAGTAGATCATCTGGTCAAAATTTGAGATCAGGCATCAAAGCGTAGAAGAAGTTATTAATTTTTGAAAATGGCTACTCGGGCATATTGAAAGGGTCCCCATACTTAGTAATTTCTACAAGAGATAAAGCTTGATTAAGATCAGCGGTGCACATTAATCCAAGAAGTCAAGAAGTAGTGAGATGAGGATAGGTGCATGATTTTTAACATCTAAGTAAAGGTATAGGATAAATATATAATGATGAGTGGGTATTCATATAGATTGATCAAACAGTGGACATTAATTGTTAAAGACCTAGCCGATCCATAGAGATTGATAGAGCACATGGAGTCAACATTATAAGATGTATGCGATAAGGTCAATGTGACTAAGGTTTAACATCTAAGCATTAGTGCTTATATGTTGAAGATTAGAAGAGATTGATGGTGCATATTCGATCTGAGTTGAGAGGACATGATATTCAAGCATTGTGTTTAAAGGTTAACTGTGACCATTGTTATTCAAATATTTGAATTTAACATAGGGAAAAACTAGAGCTCTATATTTTGTCCATATCTTTCAATATAAGTTGAATTTTTGGTGATGTAAAAATAAAAATGAAGAGGACTCCATGGCACATCTAATAAACCTATTTTAAAGATCTAAAAGTGAGTATAGTCAAAGATATTGAGCCTACAGGTTAACTATGTGTCTGTGTTTGTTATGTAAGTGACCCAAGAAGGATATTCGAGCTTGTTTTGATGTTTCATGATGTCTTAGATATTTGGGAGTGTTTTATACTCCATTAGGATGCTATGTAATTTTTTTAGAGGTGTGATCAATTTATCTTGAGTATGAACAATGCTAAAGAAGTTGACTGTATATTTGGTAATGGTGTTCATATGTTTAAGGTATGTTTTTGAGTTGTTTGAGCATATGTAGAGGTGAGATAATATGGAAATGATCAATTGAGGATGTTAAAGTGGATATAAAGAGTGGACCCATGTATTTGAAATTCGTCTTGTGTTCTTGTTTTGCTTGAGGATGTGCTAAATTGGTGAATAGGTCTCCATGAGACCTATAAGAGGTATAAGGACCTTATTAAAAGGTGTAGTTCCTTAAGGGTGACCCATAAATGTTATGGATGACCTATGGAGATTATTTTGAGTCATGTCTTTATTTTAGAGATGACTTAACAGTTAAGGCATGCCTATTGGTTGACCAAGATATAAATAGTGAAATCTAAAATGGTGATTCTAGACTTTATGAAAGAGATCAAGGAAAGATTGGAGAGAGGCATGTGTGTGTGTTTTATGGAGTGAAGGAGTGGTAGATTTCCATAAGTATTGGTTGAAGAGTATATTAGTTTTAATACTATTTATATGACATGTTGGTCATAATTTTGTTGGCAGAATAGTGCTTTTATAGATTGAGTGTGAGCAAAGGTGAAGAGTGATAAGTAGAGATCCATCATTAGGTAATGTATACATTAGTTTAGAGGTGGATGTATTCATAGGTGTTATTGTGGTATCTCAACATCTAAGGTGGTTGTATCCTCCTTATAAGGTGAAACTTGCTAAAAGGTTTGGTTATTATTGTAGCTCAACTAGATAGGTGTGGGAGCACCGTGTGGGATTGTAGTCTCACTAAATAGGGATTGTAGTTCCTTGATCATTTTTAGATGGTATAAATTGTATATTTTTATTATAAGACAATAGTCCAATTATAGGTTCTAGTGGATTTTATTCCCCAAGAGGGTTTCCCACATATGTTATGTGTTATGTGATTGATCTTACATTGTCTCTCTTACTCATTGTTATGAATGTTGTATATACTTCATGAATACTTGTGGTAGCTAATTAAGTATTTGTAAAGATCATAATTAAAGTTGGATTATTTGGACTCAATGATTTTACCTCTAAAAATTGGTATTAGAGCAAGTCCTTCATGCAAAGTTTAACCACTTTAAGGTGATCAAAGGTACAATGGTAGACAAAGAGGTTATGGTTTGTATTCAAGACAATATAGTTTGTGCTTTATTAGAAGTTAATAATGTGAAGACACAAGTGCAAAATCTAGAGGCAACACTCAAGAATCTAGAGGTCATGGTCAATAAAGGTCTCAATCAAAAGATGGAATAATGTGAAAATAAAGTCTTAACTTACTCATATATGCTCTTATCTAAGGACAAAGAGGATTTTAGCTCCATAAAAAGGATCAAGAATGAAAATCCATTAAGTGGTAATTATCAAGAGAAAAGAGGATCAAACATGAATAATGTCTTTAATGGGTATTGCTTCTCCTAGAATTAATTTGGTCATAGATATAAGGATTGTGATCTCTCTCCAGAGATCAAAAGGGATCTCATATGTTACAACTATAACCAACAAGGTCACATATCTAAGAACTATAATAGGGCCTTTTATAAAAAGGATATACAAGTCATTGACACTATCAAATGGTTCAAGGAAACAAAAGTCTAAAGAAGAAAAGAAGAAAAATCCAAGTAGATTACCAAAGGAAGAGTCATTGTTTGTTCAAGAAGCTTTGCATACTTAAGAGGATGAGAAAAATATATGGTTCATAGATAGTACCCAGATGATACCCAGATGAAGTTTGCACACCGTATCCAGATGATTGAAGGAGCTCCTCTTTGGTTGTGGAGGATGACACCTATAGATAAGAAAGGCTTAAACAAAGAAGATGTTAGATAGATATATGGTGGACTACCAAGCAAAGCTCAGTCTCAGAAGTGCAAAGACTTCCTAGAGGGATGACAGTCCACTAGCTGATAAAGAGAATGTTGTAATGAAAAGAAATAATGAAAGACTTAAAGAAAGAGAAATATATAATACGTACCTAAATCTTGCAATTAGTTTTACACAGTCACTGATGTCAGTAGTTCTGTCGGCATCAGTTGGTCAATGTTACCGATGTCGGTTATGCTACCAACGTCGATAGGGGCAATGGGCCTGGATGCCAATGTCAGTGGGGGTAATGGGCTTTGGATGAGTTATAGGGTATGTTTGTGGTTAACAAAATGGTTTGGGAGATTCAAAAGGGTTGTGCAGGGATGTAGGACAATGAATATGCTCTGGGAAAGGGCCCAGGTAGAGGATAGGGGTGGAAAGGGGATAAGAATGAGAGGAAGGCTTTTCAGCCTTTCTAGGAAGAAAGTCAGGTTGTCTCAATAGTACTCAAAAATAGCCAATGGACTAATTACTAATGCATCTTAAGAGTACTAAAATATAAACCAGAAGAAAACTTAGCTCTAGGTAGAGAACCAGAGGTGCAAAAGACTTGTTTTTGTTATGGCTGATGTAGGAGACTTTGTGCAAGGTTTCAATCTGGTGTGGAGTGAATTCTACAGAGTTTCTTAGCCTAGAGAATGATGTTAGGATGTTGATGCCTACAAAGAGTCGAGGAGCAAGAGAATTTGCATTCCAGGGGGGGCCTACAGTCAAGGTCAGAATTTAGTTTTAAAGAAACTGACGTCGGCGATACTACTGATGTCGGTCGACTGTTGACCGATGTCGGCGGCTAAAGAATGGGAAAAAGGCTATTTTTAGCCTTTTGCCCGTTCTTCCATTTGCCAAGTTTAATTGCCATTATTAAATGATCCAAATGGCAGGTTTAATAGGCACAAGGATTAGTGGGAGAGTTGAAATAGGGCTTAGGTAATTATGATTAGTCATAGGGTGATAAATGGCCTAAGAGCTAGGAATCCAAGGTGAGGTGTCTAAGGGGGATTATTAATTTAAATTAAGTATTTTAAATTAATAAAGTGTAGATTAGGCATGTTTAGAAAGGGACCAAGGGGGGGTTTGACACTATTTTGGTGTCTACATTTGCCCATTTTTGTCTTGTTGGTTGTTCTTGATGAACTGCAAGACAAAAAAAGGAGTAAGTTACCCCAGGTATGAGATAAGGTCATTTTTGTCTTGTTGGTTGTTCTGATGAACTGTAAGACAAAAATAGGAGTAAGTTGCCCCAGATGTGGGATGAGGTATTCCCCCTCAAAGCAGGAGTTGAGGGAAGGTAACCTGAGATCGAGTGATGATTTGATAGATAATGGATGGATATGGTGAAGTTTGAGTGTGAACGCTGCAAAAGTTGGGATTACATGTATACCACTTCATGTGATAGATAGGTCAAATTGTCACAAGGCAAGGTTGAGGAGTGCTAAAATTGAAATAACTAGTCCCCAACATTTAGTCATAGCTGATTGGATTATTCGATCAAAGCTGTAGCTCCAATGGTCATCATGTTCCAAGTATCCTAGGCTCAAGAAGTGCCCCTGGAAAACACAAAAATGTCACAAGTAGTGGATATCAACTGGAGCGCGATCTGATACTTGTGAGGGTCATAATGTGGTGTGCGCATAATTTTTGTTAACCATTCGTGAGGTAGCATACATGCAATTAAAACAACTAAGGCAAAGTTGTCTCAAAAGTGGTCATGGTCTAAGGAGATAATCGCAACCTCTAATGTCTTGTGTCGAGTCAGGAGGAGATATAAGTGATCTCAAATGTGCCCCATGAAGAGTCTAAGAGGACTTCTACTATTAGAGCTAGTTGTTTGGTCAAGATTTTGGTCATTTTTAAAGAAGACTGATGTTTGAAGGCCACCAACATCGGTTATAAAACTAATGTTGGTGTCCAAAAGCTACCGACATCGGTTAGATAAATACCAACATTTGTTAGATAAGTACCGTCATCGGCACACTAACTGATGTCAGTGGCTACTAGGTCTGAAAAAGTTTGAAAATTGATAAGTTGAAGGGCCAAAGTCATGCTGAGAGCTTCCCAAGTGTAGGGATAGGCATATAGGTGTAGGTAGATGGTCAATTAGGTAGATGAATGGGCGAATGGCTGAGCTAACCTCAAGAGACCCCATGTCAATTGAGTGCTGCCTACATAGCCCCAGTCTTTAGGGGCCTCAGGCCAATGTAGTTCCCCCAAAAGGGAGGAAGGGTCAAAGTGGTTGATAGGTTGGTGTGGTCATGTTAATGGTTTAGCACTTCCCATATGTGTGATGGTACATGCTTGAAATGATGAAGGGTATGACGATGTTACAGCCTTTTCCATATTATGTGATGGTGTATTCTATAACATTGGTTATGGTTTTTCATCTCTAGCAATTTTCCATATTGGTGATGGTGTATGCTAAAAATGAAATGAGGATGCTTTATGCTTCAGCAAGTAATGGTTTATGCTTGACATAAATTGTGTGTTTGATAGTTTCCATGTGTATTGGTTTTCATAGAAACTAGTGTGAATGGGCTATGATAATGTTAGTGGTCTAAAAATATTTGGTTTGATTGGGTTTGGTTGTATGTGACCAAAGTGTGAAGAAGTGAAGGGCGCATTGCTCTTTCATTGACAAGGACTATAATGATAGCATAGATAAGGCTTGTGGAAACAAAAGACCCATTCATGCATTACATCATTGACCATTGGTTGTGTTAGAGAAGTAATCAAAACACTTTGACATTAAATGAGCTCAAAATTCCTTGAGTATGTTGGGGTGATAAGTTTGATTATGTGAGAGGTGAGGATAGCGCAACCCTTTTTAGCAAGGATAACTTTGCCCCTTTTATAGGCAACCCTGAGAATGACTATAGGCAAGTCCATGACTTAATAGTTTGTCAGTCAATTTTTTTTTGGTAGACTGATCAATGCAGGAAGTCTATTTGGGGATGTTGTTTTGTTTTGTGGTCATATGTAAAGTTGATCGATGTGGGAAGCTTCTAAGAGAGTGCTATTTGTAGCAAGATTTGGGCATAGCCATCCTTCAAGGGATTGGTCTATATTTTTGATTTGTATGGTTGAATGTCTTTGAATAGCTGTCCTTCAAGGGAGCAGTCTATCAATTACAGGAATTATGTAGCTATCCTTCAAGGGAGTAGTCTAAATTTTTATGACCTTTGAATAGGCATCCCAGTTTTATATGTTTTGTGGACTAAAGTTTTAGTCATGGACTAGCCTATAGAAGTTTGAGGGTTCCCTTTTATTAGGACAAAGCATTCATGCTTGACAAAAGGGTTAACTAATGTTGGGAAAAAAGGGTGAAAGGAATAGGAATGATGATGACAGGGATTGCTCAAGGGACAAGCTCAAGTTAAATATCAAGTGAATGAGTACTTGATTAATAGTAGAATGGTCAAAGATGCAAGGCATTAAGGGGCTCAGGTTCTGGCCGGTCTTCAATAGAAGATAGATGATAAGTCCCTGATCCTTACTTGTGCATTATAATATAAGGTCCGAGCCAATTAGGAGCAAACTTGCCTTGTTTACTTCTCTCCATATTGGTCATGTGTTGGTTGAGGTTAGATGTGAATATGATTAAGAATTTGGTTGATGCTTGGTCAGTGCTTGATTAAGGTCATGATAGTCAATAGAAAGTCAAATTCCTATAGTTGCTTTTGTGATAGGGATGATGTTTGACACCCATTACAGATAATTAATGGGTTGGATAAAGGAGATAGAGAGAATGAGAGGGAGAGACCTGGATACCCCACCTAGTTGATAGGTTAGGGGTTCTAAGTGAATGGTGTTTATGTAAAGAAAAAACTAGGAGGGATGGAAACCACCGACTATGTAGGTGAAGATGGGGGAATAGGTGAGTTTGGAGGTGATTGTTTTATGATAGGTTTGGGGTGAGGGTTTTTAGAAGTTTCAGTAAGTTCTTCAAAACCCAGGCCATGTCACTTCTTGGCATTCTTTATGGCCTCGTCATTTGGTGGTTTGACGAGCTGGTGGGAGCCTTGTTCGTAGCGCCCAAAGCCAAAACCTTTCCAAGCACATCTATAAAGATAGGTGTGAGAAAAGTTGGGGTTGCCAAGAAAAGAGAAGTCAAACGTAAATAGTTGGGGTGATGAAAGAGGATTCCCATCAGTGGGAGCTCGATTTAGCCCTCCATAGATGAGATTTGTTTGAAGATTGGGAGGACCATAAGGGATGACCATTTCGATACAATGGTCATAGCTAGGATTGTGATGAAGTTTTCCATACTCTTGAGGAGTCTGGAATATATCCAAGGTGAGTAAATGGTACTCCCCAAGTGAAAGATGTTGGAAGATATCTTCCATAGGGTCTTTTGTTGTCACTTGAGGAGGTGGTGTAGGTGTAACTGCCATTTGCATACTTGTTAAAGTTTCCACAGGTGGAGGCGGTGTTTGGGTCAGTGTTTTTAAAGGAATGAGAACATCGTTGGGTTGATAAGTTGTGTTGCATGTCTTAAAAGGGGAGGGGTTTATGGGAATGACATGGACTTGACCATCATGTTCAAACTTGACACAACGGTGTAATGTAGAAGGAACACAGGCCATGGCATGGATCCAAGGTCATCCTCATAACATGTTGTATTAGAACTTTCCCTTGATGATGTAGAAGAGCTCTGGGATTATTCGTGGGCCAACACGAATATGTAAGATGATGGTGCCAACGATAGTGGTAGTGGTGTCATTAAAAGATCAAAGAATTGCGTCAGTCTTTGACATACAATTCTTTGGGAGGGTTAATTGGTCATAGGTATGGGTGGAAATGATATTGATGTTGGCACCCCCATCAATCATAACTCACTTAACGTGAGTTTGATCAACATAGGCTGTGATGAAAAGGGCAGCATCCTGATCTTCCAAGTTGGAGGTAGGAATTTTAGAATCACTAAAGGTAATAGAGGTGATGGTGGGTAATGATTGGACTAAGGTAGCTAGTGGTTGGGGGTCCTCAGGTTGGACCTCCACTGCCTGTAAAGCTTTTATTAAAGCTTGATGATGTTGGGGAGAGCTTTGAATGAGGTTGTATAAAGTCATCTTCATGGAATTTTGGTGAAGTTATTTCACCATAGAATCATGGATTGCCTCTGAAGAAGTGGGTTGGGATGTATCCAAGATAGAAATCTTGGGTTTTGGTGGTTGAGCAAGTTTGACAAATGGGTAGGTCTAAGGAATAGCAACTTTCTCTTTTGCTTTATCCTTTAAAGTTTGTGACCTAGTGGCCACATTGATGGTGTTAATCTCTAATAAAGGGGGTGAAGGAGGTAAAGGGACCATAGTCTGATGAAGGGATTCTGATGAAGATGAAAAGGTTTGAGAGACATGAGATGGTGTTGGAGATTTTTTGACAGTATCCTCAACAAGAAGGGTGTCTTTTTCCATGTATTGGTGAATGACAACCTTGAGGGCACAACAATTCTCAGTATCATGTCCTGGTGAGCGATGATATAGGCAGATTTTAGTGTCATCAAACTAGGATGGTTTTGGTCCAAGAGGTTGAAATGGTTTAATAGGTGGGAGAGTGATGTTAGAGGTTTGCAAAAGTCACCGTAGTACTAAAGCATATGAACCCACTAATGGGTCCATGCTCGTTGATGCACTAGGTGTTGATGACTTTTGTTTAGGAGTTGTTGAGGGAGATTTCTGTACCACCTTTTGGGTTGGTGGTGTGGCCACTCGTGTAGATGACACTTTCTTTGTGAGGGGTGCCAAAAATTTTAGAGGAGGTATATTTTTGGTGGGTAAAGGGAGTAATGGAGGCAATTTTTTTTGTTAGGTGTTGGAGTAGGGAGCACTCCTATTAAGGTAGAAGGATGCAGGCCCAAAATAGAGGGCAATGATGATGGTGGAGGAGGAGTTCTTTAGCATGATTTAGTGGCCTTCTGTAGTTTGGTTTGAGGACCATTATTATGTAAGGCAAGATTCAAATTGACCTTCACTTGTGGGTGAGTGAGGTTAGATATGGGGCGAACACTGAGGGATTTAATCGGTTTTGGTATGGTGGATGTTTGTGAGGGTTTAGGCTTAGATGTGGACGGTTGAGCTTCTAAAGATTTGGAAGTAGAATCCTAGTCCTTGTTGGAGACTTTGGGAGATCTTGTCAAAGAAGGGTTGACAGTACAAGATGAAGTGGGATGTGTAAGATAAGGAGCTTTGAGTCGCTCCCATAATGCCTCATGTTCTAAGTTCCTTGAATGGAGAAATCCTAAGTTTTCAGCCAAATGAGAGAATGGTTTTGAAGATGTTGGATGAGGCTTTATAATTGATTTTTTAGAAGATGTGGGTGGTTGTGAGACTAGAAATGTGTTAGATGCAATGATCTCAGGCCAAAGGCATGAGAGAGCCATTACTAGATCGTCTTCGGTCGAAGTAGGTGAAGAGACAAGTTCTTCTCTTGGTGGAGAAGGAATTGGAGAATGTGACTCCTCAAGAGGATAGAGGGTAGGGATGATTGTGCCTTCTACTTATGGTTGAAGAGCAGGAAAGGTAAGGTCCTCCATTGGTAGTAGGAAGGATGAAGGTGGGGCTAGTGGCATTGGTATGGTCAAAGCATCCTCCAATATAAGACAGGTTGATGGAGAACTAATAAGAGTAGAAGGTTCTTCCACCTGTGGAGGACAAATAGGTGAAGAAGGATCTTTTACCTATGGAGGACAAATAGGTGAAGAAGGCTCTTCTACCTATGATGGACAAATAGGAGAAGAAGGCTCTTCTACCTGTGATGGACAAATAGGTTGACTAACCTCTTCAGATTGTGGGAGAGGTTGGTTAGGCATAAAAGGAGAGACCGTGTTGACTATGTGTATATTACGCTCTTGGGAGTCATCGGCCATGGTTTGTATGTTGTTTTGACTAGGGGGATGGCTAGGGAAAGGTTGTCTAAAGATGTATATGTTTTGGTTAGGTGGCACGTTTGGGTTATCCAAGACAAGATCACCTTTATCTAACATGTCCTGAATGATATTCTTGAGGTTTTTATAATTGTCTGTGTCATGGCCTTTGACACGGTGATAATTACAGAAGTCATTTTCCCTATACCATGCAGGGATGGCATGTGAGGGATCAAATTGAGGTGGTGTTTGAATTTGGGGGAGGTTGAGGACTCCCTATTTGACAAGTTTATCCAACACAGACACATATGATTCTCCTATTGGAGTATATTGACACTGTACATATCATTGTTGGAATTGTCATGTAATGCTTTAAGATGTGGAAGGTTTGGATTCGTTAGTTGTGGTCGATGATGATGATCTAAGTACCACAGCATTTGTTGATCCCTTGGATTTGGAATTGGAGGAAGAAGATTTGGAGGAAGGGTCATTTGATTTTGTGTTGGGGTTTTTACTATGCAATTTGAATTTATTTTCTTCGACAGCACAGAGTTCAAGTTTCTTAGCCATGGTGAAAGCTTCTTCAAATGTTTAAAATGTTTAGACCCACAAAGTAGATGAGATGTGTTTGGCACATGCTTGTGAAAAGAGCTCAATGAGCTCAGGTTGAGGTAAAGAAAAGGAGATTTGGTTGATTAAACTTCTCCAATGGGTAACAAAATTAGCTATTGATTCATCGTCGAATTGTCTAATAGAGTATAGGTCTGTGATGGAGACCTTTTTGTTGATGTTGATCAAAAAGTGGTCAAGGAAAAGTTGAGCTAGTTGAGTGAATGTAAAAAGAGAGTGACTGGTAATAGATCTATACCAATCGAGGGCAGCACTAGAAAGTGACATGGGAAATGTACATAGTAATAATGCATCATCATGTGTTATAAGGTAAAAAGCGTGTCTAAATGCTCGTAGATGTTGCTGTGGGTCCTCCTTACTCTAAAAGCGAGTAAACTTGGGAAGTTCCCACTGACTAGGATATGGTCAGATTGGGACTGATGGATGAATAGGTTCATTACAGATTTGTTCATATGAGAGAGCATTTCTTGAACTCAAAATGGATTGCTCAAGATTAGACATCTTATCCATCAACATCTTGATTAGATTAGTTGATGGATTTATAGGTGGGGCACCCCCTAGGTTGTAAGGCATTTAGAAGGTGTTAGGTGGGGCATATGACATAGTTGGTTGTGCTTGTATAGGCGCAACATATTGGTAACTAGTCATAGGGACTGATGTTGAAGCTAGGGGTGGTTGTGTCATGAAGCTAGAAGGCACAACTTGACTTGATGTCGCCAGAGGTGGTTGGATGGTGGCAACACTAGCCAAAGGACAAGTAGTCACTCTTGTATTGATGGGTGCAAGAGTAGGTGGGATGGAGACAATTAAGTTTTGGAATGGTGTAGAACTTTGTTGAATGGTTTGTGGTTGAGGGGGTACCGAAACCCCAATGGAGGTAGGTCCATAAATAGAAGGAGAGGCCACACTTTGAATATTAGTCATGGTTGGGTTGTTAGCTGAGGCAATGGCCTGGGTGTCTATGGGTTAAATTATGGAGGCTATTGATACAATTGGCATCTCAACTAAGGAAGTTGGCATCCCATAAACTAGATTGCCTAAAGAGTCTTACATTTGAATTCTTGCGAGATAGTGTTGAAGGGCCTTGACATTGAGGTGAAGGAACCTTTCAAAGTCTTGGTCCCCTTCAAGAACAATAAGGGGTTGAGTTGGGGTTGGTTGGATAGGAGTACGTTCAGTTTCTGAATTATACTCCATTTGGGGACTTGATATAGAAGGCGAAGGCGGGAGTGGTTGTTGCCTTGCATGGTGAATAAGAGTTTTGGTTTGACTATGCATCAAAACCATCCAAGGTAGGATAGATTCAGGTTCTAAAAACTATATGTTTCAGCCTTAGAAAACTAGAATTTGTTCTTGACAGCAAAAAGGTTGGGTTTTAAGCTTTCTGTTTGAGAAGAAATTTTTTGACAGTGATCGACGTCAGTAGAAAAACTGATGTCAGTGAAGAAATTTTCCAATGTTGGTCAGATAACTGATGTTGGTGAAGATCAGTTGCTAGTGTCGGTGGAAAAATTGATGTCAGTTACTGTGTATTTCTAGAAACTCAAAAAATTGAAAGTTTTTGGAAGAAAGAAGAAAATTTTGAGTTGTTTTTGGAGCTCAAAATAATGCGTCCTTACCAGCTCAAAAAACTAGATAAAAATAGAAAAGTAGATGAAGGCAAGTAGACCCTAAACGTTAAATTCCTAAGAATAAATTTTAGAGTCGTGTTAGCTTATGCCTTAGAAGAATATGTTTGGGAAGTTGGCTTTTAGAACAGGTACTAGAAGAAGCAGTCTAAGGATGGTTTTGAGTTAAGTTTTGGTGCTCAAGATCTGTATTAGGTTTCGTACATGGCCTGGTGCTAGGAGCTTGCTCCCCTCATTTCATGAGCCCAAAGACAAGCTGGGTCACCTAGCCAATATATACTTCCCCTAGAGTTTATACTCTGCCAGAGAATAGAGTGGGTTCTCTCCTTGGTAGTGAAGTCCAAGTGGGATTGCCGAGAAGGGTAAGGTATCCGCTAGGTGATGAAATCCTAGTCGGGCCTTGTCTAAGGTATGTTTAGATGTTTGATTGTAAAAGTGGTCTAGATGTGTAACATATGTACACTACGATTTATTCATAATGTAGTTTTAAGTTACTGGATGAGCTAAATGTGCATTCAGGCAGAAATGAAATGCAATATATTTTTTAGCCCAAATTGAAATGTTTGTGTTTGGATGCAAACAAGTGAGGAAAAGGTTGAGAGTATGAACTTTCACTACTCTAAGATGCAGGAAGAAGGTGACAAGAAGAAAAAAAAGAAAGAGGTTCTTTTTAACTTGCTAATGGTGTCTTTTCATAAGAGAAAGAAGGAGGAGATGCAACTAGAGAATCTAATGCACCTATATGAAATTTTGCCTTTTAGAAGAAATGATGAACCCAAGGAAAACTTTAGGGTCCCACCGGGCGTGCCAAAATGTTTCTACTTATTTTTGCTTGTTCACATTCAGAAGGAATAAGAAACTAAAGTTAAATGGTCAGGGGTTAGATGATACCCAGATGAAGTTTGTGCACCGTATCCATATGATTGAAGGAGCTCCTCTTTGTCTATGGAGGATGACACCTGTAGATAAGAAAGGCTTAAACAAAGATGTTAGATAGATATATGGTGGACTGCCAAGCAAAGCTCAGTCCCAAAAGTGCAAAGACTTCCTAGAGGGATGACAGTCCACTAGCTGATAAAGAGAATGTCGTAATGGAAAGAAATAATGAAAGACTTAAAAAAAGAGAAATAGATAATGCATACCTAAATCTTGTAATCAATTTTCCATAGTCGCCAATGTCAGTAGTTCTGCCGGCATTGGTTGGTCAATGTTGTCGATGTCGGTTATGCTACCAACGTTGGTAGGGGCAATGGGCTTGGATGCCAATGTCGGTGGGGCTAATGGGCTTTGGACGGGTTGCAGGGTATGTCTGTGGTTAACAAAATGGTATAGGAGATTCAAAAGGGTTGTGCAGGGATGCAGGACAATGAATATGCTCTGGGAAAGGGCCCAGGTAGAGGATAGGGGTAGAGAGGGGATAAGAATGAGAGGAAGGCTTTTTAGCCTTTTCGAGAAGAAAGTCAAGTTGTCTCAACAGTACTCAAAAATAGCCAATGGACTAGTTACTAATGCATCTTAAGAGTACTGAAATATAAACTAGAAGAATACTTAGCTCTAGCCAGAGAACTAGAAGTGTAGAAGACTTGTTTCCATTATGGCTAATGTAGGTGACTTCGTGTAAGGTTTCAATCCGGTGTGGAGCAAATTTTGTAGAGTTTCTTAGCCTGGAGAGTGATGTTAGGATGTTGATGCCTGCAAAGAGTTGAGGATCAAGAGAATTTGGATCCTAGGAGTAAGATAATTCACATTTTGGGGGGGGCTTACAGTCGAGGTTAGAATTTAGTTTTAAAGAAATCGATGTCGGTGATACCGCCGGCCTCAGTCGACTGTTGACCGACGTCGGTGGCTAAAGAATGGGAAAAAAGGCTATTTTTAAGATTTTGCCCATTCTTCCATCTGCCAAGTTTAATTTTCATTGTTAAATGGTCCAAATGGTAGGTTTAATAGGCGCGAGGATTTGTGGGAGAGTTGAAATAGGGCTTAGGTAATTATGATTAGTCATAGGGTGATAAATGGCCTAAGAGCTAGGAATCCAAGGTGAGGTGTCTAGGGGGGATTATTAATTTAAAATAAGTATTTTAAATTAATAAAGTGTAGATTAGGCATGTTTAGAAAGGGACCAAGGGGGGGTTTGACACTATTTTGGTGTCTACATTGACATAGAAGACTTGGTCATATGAATTTTGATAATATGGTAAAATATAGTTTAAAGGGGTTGGTAAGGCATATGACTAAGATTCTCCATTCTCTTTGCAAGGCATGTCTTCATGGGAAGAAAACCAAGAGAAGATACAAAACCAAGGAATTCTCCACTATAGAGCCATTGGAGTTTATCCACACTAATCTATGTGAACCTATGAGAACTTAAAGTATTCAAAGGAATAGTTACTTCATACTTCTCATTGATGATTTTACTAGGATGACTTGGATATTCTTTCTTAATCAAAATTAGAAGCTTTTGAAAAATTTGTGGCATTCATAGATCTTGTGGAAAATGATAAAGGTTCAAAGATCAAGTGTGTGAGAATAGACAAAAGAGGTGAGTTTTGGTCTCATAAGTTTGATGATTTCTATGATGATCATGGGATAAGAAGACAATATTCTATATCTAGAACACCAAAATAGAATGGTGTGGTTGAAAGGAATAATATGACTATTATTTATATTGGTAGAACCATGATTCAAGATACAAAAATATCATATGGTTATTGGGAAGAGGCAACCAAGGCTTCTATGTACATCCTAAATAGGTGTCAAATCAGAGTAAATGGTAATAAGACTCTTTATGAGTTATGGAAGAATATAGTGGATAATGTCAAACATTTTAGAGTGTTTGGGAGCAGGTGCTTCATCAAAAGACATGAAGATAATCTTGGAAAATTTGATTCAAGATATGATGAAGGCATCCTTTTAGGTTATTATTCTATCAGTACTACCTATATATTCTTCAACAAGAGACTTCGCAAGATTTTTGAAAGTTCAAATGTAAGGGTAGATGAGACAAGTAGAGTCAAAAAGAAAAAATTGTAGGTAAGTGACTCAATTCATAATGATATTATAAAAAATGATGAGTGGCATATTAAAATTGATGAAGAAGAGGAAGAAGAGGAAGAAAGACAAGATACTAATGCTTCATCTAGAAGAATTCAAAATAATCATCCAATCTCTCATATTATTGGAAATGTTGGTTTAAGATTGTAGACTAGAAGGATAATGTTGATCAATAAAAATCAACAAGACTCAGATCTATTACCCATGATTGAACCCAAAACATTTATGTAAGATAGCAAAGATGAATTTTGGAATGATGCAATGTATGAATAAATTGATCAAATAGAAAGGAATGAAACATGGAACTTAGTTCCTAGAACAAAATATAAAAATATGATAGGTACCAAATGGGTTTTCAAGAAAACAATGAATGATAAAGGAGAAGCCACAAGAAATAAGGATATATTAGTGTGTAAAGGATATGCTCATGTTGAAGGAATAGATTTTGATGAGACTTTTATTCCTATGGTAAGGATGGAAGTGATTAGAGTCTTTTTGGCATATGCATGCTTCAAAGGTTTTAAGGTTTATCAAATGGATGTGAAATATACATTCTTGAATGGAAACTTAGAAGAAGTATACATTGACCTACATGAAGGATAATTCATGTAAAGTAATCAAGATTTTGTGTGTAAATTGAAGAAGGCTCTGTATGGTCTTAAACAAGCTCCAAGGGCTTGGTATGATAGGCTAGATAAGTATATTTGAAGTCAAGGTTTTAAAAGGGGGATAGTTTTTTAATATGCTGATGACATAATTTTTGGATATGATAATGATAAAATGAGTAGATAATTTTTAGATACTATGAAGACCGAGTTGGAGATGTCAATGTTGGGAGAACTATCTTACTTCTTAGGATTATAAATTAATCGACTTGATGCAGGGATTTTTATTTCTCAAGTTAAATACATCAAAGATATGCTAATGAAGTTTGAAATGATGGATTGTAAACCAATGGTTAATCTAATGATCATGGGATGTAAGTTAATTAAATTGGATGATTTACCAAAAAATGATCAAAATTTGTATAGATCCATGATTGGAAGTCTTTTATACTTTCCTGCATTTAGGCCTGACATCATGTAAATAGTAGGTCTTGTAGGAAGGTTTCAAGTTGATCATAGAGAATCTCACGTGAAATCAGTCAAAAGGATCTTGAGATATCTCAAAGGCACCATAGCCTATGCTTTATGGTATCCTAGGAGTAAAGAATTATCTTTGAAATCATAAACTAATGTTGATTGGGTAGGTTATGTGGATGATAGTAGGAGTACTAATGGTGGGGTCTTCTTTATGGGAGAATATATGGTGTCTTGGATAAGCAAGAATCAAGCCTTAGTTTCTCTATAAACTATAGAAGTTGAGTATATAATAGCTACCTCTTGTTGCACACAAGTCATGTGGATGAAACAAACTTTGGAGGATTACAAGGTAAGATAAAATGGACCTTGTCCTATTTATTGTGACAATACTAGTGTAATTAGTATCACAAAGAATCCTATTATACACTCAAAAACTAAACACATTAATATTAGATATCATTTTTTAAGAGAATAAATGATTAATTAATGTGTAAAGTTGGAGCATGTACCTACAAAAGAGTAACTTGCAGATATTATGACCAAACCATTGGCAAAAGCTACTTTTGAGTATCTAAGATAGAGCTTGGGTGTCATTTCTTTCTCTATGAATAAATAGAAGGTCTTTGGTTAAGAGGGAATAACATGTTCATGAGATTTCTCTAGATTTTTGTGAAGGAGATATAGTATAGGGTTATAATGGGTGCTCTTAGGTTAATTGAGAGCATGTTTCTTATTTGGTGAGTGGCTTGAAGTTTTATTGGTAGTCCTTATGGTAGCTTGAGAGAGAAGGATAGTTAGCATGTGTGATAGTTATTCATGGTGTGTGGAGATATAAATATGATTAGAAGGTGAAATTGATCATATTTATTAGGGTGAGTCCCTCTCAAATGATTCTTGATGTGTTTCACTATATTTATATATTTTGTGTGTTCTTTCTTCATTGGTTGCAGTGTTTGGTTGAAGCGAGTGTTATCTTGGAGCAAGAGAAAGTTGTCAAGACAAGAGGAGGTTGGATCAAGGTAAGGGGGAGTTTATATCATATTTTATAAGATGTTCCTTTCTTATTTTATGGTATTTTTATGTCCTTAAGATTAGTTGGTGCCCACGTTGTCATTGTGTCAAAGGGGGAGAAAGTTCCTATTGTGGGAGTTCTTGAAGAGAGAGAAGGTGAGCTATATATTGTGGTATATTATGGTTTTTGACATCAATGACAAAGGGGGAGATTTTTGGGGAGTTTTAAATGATGTCATGGTAATGTTGTGGAGATATATTAGTGAGTGGATGAAGTTCTTTGATAGTGTATGTGATAATGACAAAGTGTGCAATGTGTTTGTCCTAGTTTACTTAAAGTATGCTTGGTTGATCTTCAATCTTGACATGGATAGAGATGTTCATGGATGAGTATAGAGTATTGAACATGTGTAAGGGGTCCTATAAGATTTTTTTATATGCTTTGAGTTCTTATGTGCATGATTGGATTTCATCTGGTTGATCATAGTTTTCATCTAGACACTTTGGGTCTAGTGGTAGAAAATCTGAGTAGGCAGTTTGATGATGTCACCATTGCCACATGGGAAAGTGTCAAGGGGAGATGGTCATATGGTTGTGATCATAATATACCATATTTATTATGTGTTAGATCTTAATTCATGCATCAAAGAATGGTCAAATTTATGAGGGTAAAAAATTGGCTTCTTAATCAAAAATCATTGTCTTCCCATAGTCAAAGTTGCATATGTCCAGAAAGAGCTGAGTAAGCATGTTGATGAGGTCAACATTCACATGTATGGAGATGTCATGACAAAATGATCATATCAGTTTGTTTATTTTTGTGCCTAGTTTATTTGGGATAATTTTAAAATCATGTGATGTAGCGCGTCAAAAGATATACATATGCAAATTTGGGCTCCCAAGTAGTTTGATTGTGTTTTCCCATACTTCAGCAATTTTGTAAAGTGTCAAGAAGAGCTAAGTGAGAATTTTAATGGTGTTATATCTTTCACATGTGAAAGTGTTAAGATAATATGATCATATGATTTTGTTTAGTTTTGATCATAGTTAAATTATGTTAAATTTGAGATCATGTATTAAAGAATGCTAAAAGTTTTGTAGGAACAAATTTGGTCTTCTAGACAAATTTTGACATTGTTAGATCTGTGATAGAAGATATTGAGAAGGAATTTTAATGTAATTATATCTCACACACATGAGATTTATAGGAGTAGTGTGTCATATGGTTAGATTATTCTATGTGAGGAGATCATCTGGTCTAAATTTGAGATCATGCATCAAAACGTAGAAAAAGTTATTAAGGTTCAAAAATGGCTATTTAGGCATATTAAAAGGGTCCCCATAGTCATTTTTGAGATAGTTAAATCTTGAGCAAGATCAAAAGTGCACATTGTTCCAAGAAGTTAGGAAGTAACAAGATAAGGACATGTTCATAATGTTTAACATCTGAGCAAAGGTACAAGATAAAGATCCAATGGTGAGCAGGTGTTCATATAGATTAATACAGTGAACATTGATCATTAAAGACCTAGTTGATCCATATAGATTGATGGAGTGCATGGAGTCAACATTATAAGATTACACGAGATAAGGTCAATGTGATTGAGGTTTAATAGTTGAGCATTGGCACCTATACATTAAATATTAGAAGAGATTGATGGTGCGTATTTGATCTGAGCTAAGAGGACATGAGGTTAGAGCATTGTGTTTGAAGGTTAACTGTGACCGTTTCTATTCAAATATTTGAATTTAACATAGGAAAAAAATAGAGCTCTATATTTTGTTCATATCTTTCAATAGAATTTGAATTTGCTGGTACTATGAAAATAAAAGATGAAGAGGACTCCATGGCACATATAATAAACCTATTTTTAAGATCTGAAAGTGAGGACAAGTAAAGATGTTGAGCCTAGAAGTTGATTATGTGTTTTGCTTGTTCTATAAGTGACCTGAAAAGGATATTCGGCTTGTATTGATGTTGTTTCAATATCTCATGATGTATTATATGTTTGGGAGTGTTTTATACTCCATGAATATGCTCTATAATTATTTTGGAGGTGTGATCAATCTATCTTGAGTATGAAAAATGATTAAAAAGTTGATTGTATCTTTGGTAATGGTGTTCCTATGTATAAGGTCTATGTTTGAGTTATTTGAGCATATGCATAGGTGAGATAAGATGATTACAATAAATTGAGGATGTCAAAGGGGACATAAGGAGTGGAATCATGTATTTAAAAGTGGTTTTGTGTTCTTATTTTGCTTAGGGGTGTGCTAAATGGGTGAATAAGTCTCCATGAGACCTATAAGAGCTATAAGGGCCTTATTAAAAGGTGTAGATGCTTAAGGGTGACCCACATATTCTATGGTAAACCTATAGAGGTTATTTTGAGTCATGTCTTCATGTGAGAGATGCCTTAAAGGATAATGCATGCCTATTAGCCAACCAAGGTAGTGATTGTCAAGATTATTCTATAAATAGTGAAATCAAAGATGGTGATTTCTAGACTTTGTGAAAGTGATCAAGGAGAGATTGGAGAGAGTCTTGTGTGTGTGTTTTGTGGAGTGAAGGAGGGGTAGAGTGACCTAAGGATGAGTTGAAGAGTAGATTAGTTTGAAAACTATTTATATGACCTATTGGTCCTAATTATATTCATAGAATAGTGGTCTTGCAAATTAAGTGTGAGCTAAGGTGAAGAGTGATAAGCAAAGGTCCATCATCAGGTGTTATAGACATCAGTTTAAAGGTGGATGTGTTCATAGGTGTTGTTGTGGTATCTCAACATCTAAGATGGTTACAGCCTCCTTATAAGGTAAAACTTGCTAAAAGGTCTGGAGGTTATTATAGTTTAGCTAGATAGGTGCGGTAGCGCCTTGTGGGATTGTAGTCTCACTAAATAGGGATTATAGTTCCTTGATAATTTGCAGATGGTCTAAATTAGATCTTTTTATTAAATGATAGTAGTCTAATTATAGATTCCAATGGATTTTATTTTTCTAAGAGGGTTCCCCATATATGTCATGTATTATGTGATTGATCTTGCATTATCTCACTTTCTCATTTATATGAATGTTGTATATAATTCATGAATGCTTGTGGTAGCTAATTAAGTATTTGTAGAGATCAAAATTGAAGTTGGATTATTTGGGCTCACTGATTCACCCCCCTCTTAGTGATTGTACCTCTAATAAGTATAATTATGCTAAATATATAAATGACATAATAAAAATTACTTATTTATAATTCTAATATAGTATTGGATACGGTTTAGGAAATAAGTAGTTAGGAAGTAGATTCTGGATCAATTGTCATATTCTAGATCTAGTGTCTCTGGCTCTCTAGACACTTATGTTAGCTTGGGATAGTTACATTGAAGCTAGTGTTTAATCTCAACACTAGTGTCTTATACATAATATGAATTTAAATAGGATGTGATCACATAGATGATTCCAAGTTTAGATTTATATTAACTCTAGTGTATTTAGATCTGGTTCATGGAGTGTCACTCCTGGTGAAATGGCAAAACCCTAAATTTGCATCTTCAATGTGACCTTGGGAAAATGGGATAATAGCCACATGATGTTGAGCTAACCCAAAATTAACCCACTATCAAAGGGTGTTGTCTACATATCCAATACTCCAAAATAGGGCATCAGACTCATCTAGTTCTTCCCTACATGTTGGCTTGTGTGTGAATCATGTAATGTGTAAAGAAAATACAATAGTGACCAAACTTGTAACTTGGAACATATGACCATATGATTGATCTTTTATTATTGTATACCTATAGCTAGGATGTTCATTTGATTGATATTAGAATAAGGTATAATAAGAAAGCTTCTGCTAATTTGAGTGTTTTTTTAGTGATTTTTTCATCTGATTTTTGGGTTTTGTAGGTGGTGAATGAATGAGGGTTGATATTGTATTTATATTAACCTTATCAAGAGATAAATCTTATTAAATCAATTAGTCCAACCATTTTAATATTTTTCATTTGAAAATTAGATGACTTTAGGGTAATGGACATTTGCATCGAGCCAAGATAGTAACATTGACACTACTATCTAACTAAAACATTAGTGTTCAGGGAGAAGGAGAGCAGGCATAGGCTCAAAACTTACATAAGTATAAGATAAGTACATTTTAAGAATTTTGGTCAATCTAGAATGTTTTTTCCATAATCTTCCTAAACTTTTTAGATAAATTCTCAATTTATTATCTTATGACCTTAGGATCCTACCATCTAAGGTCATCTAATCCAAATTTGAATGATCCCTAGTGTTTTGAATTTTTGGCTAGATACTCCCAACTATGAAACTATTTTCTCCCAATGCTAAAAGGAATTTTATGGTATTTGGTCAATATTTTAATCTTAAAATTTTCATCCACACTATTATACAACTGGTAAGCTATATATTGCTCAAATAATTTATCTAGTATAAGTCTAGGTAACAATAAAGGGGATACCAAACTACCTTCAAGTCTTATGATAGTGTGATATTAGTAGATCTAGTAATCTCCCAATGTCTTAAGTGATCTTAATCTACTTTGACAACCAAGGCACATGTTTCCCATTGATAGATTTATAAACCATTGGGTATAGATTGTATGCCATTATCTACATGTAATCCTAATTTTTGTGTGTGTGAATATGTGGAAATCATCACATATTATCATTGACCCTTTTGGATACCAAGGTATAACATTATTCAGTGAAAAGTTACCATAGATAACATATATCAAGTAAGAAAAGATGTAAAAATGGTTATCCATCTGGTCATGCATGCATTGTATTTAGGTTTTTATATTAAAGCTTATAATTTATCCCAGTGGGGAAATGTTTTTGCCTTACAGAATTTAGACAAAAGTTGGACGCAGACCTCATCCACATGAGTGATCGATGAATCCACATGTAGTATATTTAATAATTCCATATAAATTATAATTCCAATCTAAATTAGGTAATTGGAATCTTCTTTTTCATAACAAATTTATTTGGTTTCAAGGCTTATTCTAGTAGATTGTTTCTAATGTTGTTGTTCTTAAACCAACTACTGATTAATTTTGAGTTGTATGATGAGTTTAGTGGTGGTATCCTATATAATTTTTTGAAATTTAAGCCTAATACATAAGAAATAAGCTAGGCACTATAATCTTTGTGGAAGATAACCCTAGTATAGGCACCCATATCAAACAAACTAACAACTAAGTGAACACAAGGAAATACCTCTGATTTTGTTATTGCCTTAGTCATTAATGTATTCCCTCTAATCAAGGGATAAATTATATTAATATTTATAAGGGTAGATAGTTTCAAATTCCATGTAGAGAGATGTTTAATGTTTTAAATATCCAAGTAGAGCAGTCTTGCCAAATTATATATCTTTGTACTCTTGTTCAATCCTAAGGAAAAACATGGAAGGAGTTGGTTCCTAGTTTTGTGACTCCATTATTAAACAATTCTAGCTATATATATTAAATTTTAGGGATTTTATTTTTCTGTGGATCCCTATGTAATAATTCATATATTAGTAATTTTGTAAATGTAATTTGATTTGACCTAGGGACACTAGATATAATCAATCTACTTATCTTGTGAATTCACTGTTTGTATTCTCCATGCATGAGAATTAATTATAGAATAATGATTATTGTAACCTATTCATCAAATATGAATTTGATTTGATGATTTGAAATTTTGAGGGTTTACTTGACAAATATCACTTTGTTTTTGTCTCTATTTGCTTAGTCATCTTATATACTTTACCTCTTTCACACTTGTCACTATATCCTTGTCTTGAGACCTTTTACATTTGTTACATGTGTTCTTGTGAAACATGTGAAATATTTTCACTTGGTCACTTTAGTTTTTCATATTGTCAAGTCCCTTGGGTATGTAAATATATGTGGGAAAGAGATGATTACATTAGCATGACATGTGGCAGCTTATTTTACAAGGGGATCCATATGATGCTCCATCATTGAATTGCTTGATTTTTCCACATATTTTATATGTTAACTCTTATTATGAGATGATGACATGTGGTGTGATCTCTCTTAGTAAATTGGTAAAATTTTCTATGACTTTTCTCCTTCTATTCCAAATCTAATGATCACATGATATTCTGACACTTGGCATGATCTCACTTACTTGCATGTTCACTAGTTTCTATGATTTTTACTTTTGACCTGAGAGGCACAATGCAATAAGATGAAGATATGTGGCATAATCTCTCTTAATAGGGTGGTCACTTGACTTTATAACATTATTTTTGAATAAACCCATGATCAAATGAGATGAATACACATGACATGATCTTTGCAGTTGGATAGTTTCTAGACTTTTGAACTTGTAATACTAATTTATTTTAGATGTGTCAAAATTGAGACACTTAGCAAAAGCTCATTGAGTCAAAACATCAAAACCTAGTAGTATAAATAGTCATTGATAGTTTGTGATACTTGAATGAATAAATTTAAATCATTAATAATATGTCATTCTATAAAACTGACAAACTTGACAAATAATTGATTAATTTGGTTAGTCAAATATTTTAAAAATAAAGTCCAAAGCCAAATTAATGTTTTGATCTCAAGCCAAAATTCTTAAAATTTGTAAAATAATGTTTTTTGGGTAAAATGGATCCCTATTTGATTTTTTAAAAATAGGTCATGTTGGTCACAACAAATGGTGACTTAATGGGGAAATACTCTTAAGTATTTGGTAACATAGAATTTATGGTTTGATCATCATGTGGAACTTCAAACTTTATAATTATGAAATAAATAAACTAGAGAACTGAAATAGACTTCAACATAATCATCCAACCTACTAATCCTTCTCAAATTTTTAGATCATGTGTGATTTTGTGAAGTTTTTTTCCTCTTGTTATGAGTGTTTTAATAATGTTTTGACAAAAGTTGAGGTCTCTTTGCCTTAACTTATTTATTTTATATTATTTCAAATTTTAAGCACATGTATGAGAAGATAGGCATTGATTTACTACTATCTATACATCCATATCCCTGATAAAGATACCTTTGATTCAACTTTATACATTGTTATACTACCAACCAGACATCTATAGCCTCGATAGAGATACTTGAATCACACTCCTTCCATGTTTTTTTTTTGAAAAATTCCTTGAAATTGGAGTTAAAAACTACCATTTACTAAGCATATAAGAATTAAATTCATTGTAAATCATAAATTTCACTCATATTTATCTTTCTCAATGTTTATTATCTCTCAAACAAGTTTTAAGCATGTTAAATGTGTAATTGATCTTTTGATACGAGAAGTCTTTCTAAAATTTACATGAAATTATTAAGGAAACTTCCAATAATTTGATAAAAAAATTTAATCTAGATAAATAATTTCACTCAAACATGATACATACCTTAATTTGGAGATCCAACATACATCAGAAGTAAGCTTGTGAAGGCACTTGGATGTGACTAACAACCTTCTAAATAAGTTTGGTAATGTGTCTGCAAGTGGTTTGAATGACCTTATTTACTATCCTAGAAAGTGGTAAATATAATCTAAAAAAGTACGAAATCTAATCTGACCCTACTATTAAATCATGACTCACAATAATCTATAGATACTTCCAATTGGATTAGTTGTGAAATAGTGTTTCAAGAATTTTTTATTGATTGGAAATGTCAAATCATTACCTTGTAAATATTTTATTTTAAAAACATTATTACCCAAAATTTCAAATATATTATATGACCCAATCCATAATGGATTGAACTTATCATGTTTTCCTCTATTTTCATTTGCTTTATTACATAGGAGGACTAGATCTAAAATTCTAAAAACTTTGATCTTTGATATTCTATCAAACCATCTTTTGACAATTTCATGATGCTTACTAAAATTTTGTAATGCTTTTATTCATGCATCTTTTTTTGACCCCCCAGGTTAAAAAGGTCAACCCTTATATTTTTAAACACAATTTTTCATGATTTTTAACTTTTTTAATATCCATTCCATGTCTTGTGATTTCTTATGCTTGCTTCTAAGGTTTCATGATGGTCTTATTATTCAATGAAGGTCTTGATTAGCATATTTTAAGATTCATAGTGTGTACTAGAGTGGTTTGTAGATTCATCATGAGAATTCATGTTTTTGGTCATGAAATGAAGCATTAATCCTTTAGGAAAGTATGCTTGAGTGAGAAGAAGAGATTTAGAGGTATCTAGCAGTTTAAAATAGCATATGTCATATTTTGGAAATTTTGATGTAAATTAGCATATATTAAGGTATTTGGAAAGAAAGTTTTATTGTATTTTTGCTTGTCTTAGCTAATTATGATAGGGGTCAATGTTGGCAAGGTTTAGGGGATGTCCAAGTCCAATTTTGAGTCTTGACATGAGGTCTAGCTTTATGTCTAAGGTCATCTTATGTGGTCTAGCTGACAAACATAGTTCAAAGGTAAATAATTTTATAAGGTCATCAAATATATTTTAAGCATGTCACATAGGTCTATTTTTCATTTTATAAGTCTTTGAGGAAAGTGTATATTATGATTCCCATTTAAATAAGAGTTTTAAAATGCATATTGTAAGTCTAATAGATTTTATAAGCTTGTGAGGTAACTAGGAAGGTCAAATAGATGGTGAGTATGTAGAAGCACACTTATCCAAATTCATAAATTACTTACATGCAGTCTTGGAAGGTAAAATAAGGATAATAAAGGTCAATTGTACATTACACTCCATCATTCAAGATAATGAGTACCCCATTACCTCTTGATTCAAAGGTCTGGCATGACAATCCTTCAATAGAGGTAATTTCTTCATGAAAACTAATCTTTACTCAAAGTAATAGAAGAAAGAAACATGAGGTATTGGTATCTATAGGTCTACTTGTGTATTCATATAAAATGTTTAAATTTGTATTTTGAGTGTGATTGTGATACCTTATTCATAGGTCCTTTTTTCATGCTCTTATGACGCTTCTAGACATCTTTTTGATCATTACCGATCATCTAAAACCTTCTAAATGATAATTCCACCTCAACCAGATTGTATTTCCTAAGCTAATCCTATTCCCTTAGGTCCCAAGACTATAGGATAAGAGTGCCATACTTGGACTATAGCATCGGACCCTAGGGTGTCCCATTTTTAGTGCTCTTGTCCATTTGTATTTTGAGCCCCAATGGTCATTTTCATTTGATTCCTATCCTTAATTATGTTGGCATAACATGAATACATCAAACCCATGACCAATTATTCCCTTTAAAAGCCCATTCAAATCTCATTTACAAAATAGGTGATAAATCTTACAAATCAAGCAAGAATACAAAAGTAACACTAAGGCAAAATTCCCTATTCTCTGCATACAGTCACCCAACATAGCTAAAAACACACTCAAACCCTCATACCAGTCATTAGCCACCTCAAACACTCTTAATTTGGAATTTTTACATCCACATCACACTATTACACAAATCACATTAGGTGAAAGAAATACATATGGCTTGATCCCTCTTCAGAGTATTGGTATGTTGGCAACATGCCTACACAAGGGGTGTGGATTACACATTCAATGCATCTTACACACTAACCCCCCTTTCTCAAATGATTCAAACATTATTTTATCAAGCATGATAAAGGGTTAGGATTTTTAAGATTAAATCAGATATATAGTGAGTTCCATCAATAATCAAAACTCAATATTTCATAGGTAGGCTCACACAGGAGCAACACAAAAACCTAAAAAGTTTCAAATCTCTATGACCAATTTGGACAATAGTGGTAGGAGTGGACAACAATGCTAAACACCAAAGTGTTCTATTTTTGTCACTCCTATCCTTTCATCAAATGAAATATAGATTTAGATTCATGATACTATCCTAGTCCAGCATAGCTAGTTTTAGCCTCAATCTCAGCCATCTCAACCTGTTTCTAGCTAAGTCATATTTCTCCTTATTTATTGCTATTTTTAGAAACGTAAAAAGACCAATAAATTATACAAATCAAGACTGTATTTATTGAAATATTTTTTACTAATTTATTAATATATACCCTTAACTAAAATAGGAATAAAACTCCAATATTTCCAAAAAAATTATCATTTGGTGAACTTGACTTCATTTGTGCACAGAAACCCTAGGGAAAATCCTTTGCTGATTTTTATAGTATTCTTCTAATTTTTACTGCATATTTAAATCAAAATTTCACATTTAATTTTTAAAATTCACCATAGTAATTTTAAAAATCATTTGTTTTAAACCCTAGTTGAATTTACCAGGTCCCTTTGCTTCTTAAGATATCACCTTACATATAAATCAGATTTCACATAAAATCAAAAAATTGAATATTACTCATTTCAAAACATTTCTTCCAAATAATAAGGATTCCATACTCAATCCTATCATGTATATGAATGATGAAGTTTAATATATGTTAATGCAAATATTCATTTTCCCTTTCATGCTTAATTTTTATAATATGGGATGATATTAAGAAATTTATTGCTAAACATGTTAAGATCCCTTTCCTTCAAAGTAATGCTTACTTCTATTTAATACAAGGTTTCATTACATACTTTCTCCCTCTCATGTGGAATAATTTTCAACTCTATCTTGATAAACATATTAGAAATTTCATATCACAAGTAAATGTTTTTTATGCATTAGTGCATAGTTATATGTTCTATATCCCTTGTCTGTTATCTCTCATGTGGAATGTTCTTTATAATAATATTGATATACAACTTATAACTCCAATTACATGCATTTCATCCCACATACATGGTTTCTACCTAGATGCATACAACTCTTTGGCTACTTTTGAGTATTTCCCTATCATTACTAGACACAAGAAAACATTAAAAATTGTATCTATTCCTCCTCCCTTAAAACTTGGTACATCTAGCTCTTACCCCATACCTAGTACTAGCTCTATGCCTATAGTAGATCATGTGGTACATGATATCACCCAAGTTTATGAAGATAGGTAGGTTGATTACACCCATGAATATAGATTTGTCACTTAGGTTATCACCTCTTCTGATAAATTTTTAGTTCTCAGGTCCCTTCAACGATCAGATGTTTACAAAGATGTGTTATATGTAGCCCCTTGTAATACTAGACTTCTTATTTTTGTTGAACCAGCTTAAGTTGCCTCTATCCTCAACACAATGCAATATACTAAAGAGTACATTTCCTTTGATAAAGAGGATTTACCCTTGTTCTACATCATCGAACAAGATCTACCTTTGTATATTCAATTAAGAATTAATGATGTAGGGGAAAAAAGAGTGTTAATTGCTAATGGTTCAGGTCTCAACATTTGAAACATTTATTTTCTTAAACATCTTAATATACAACTATAGATCTAGACCATTTCAACATTAATATCATAGGTTTTGACAAAATTCCATGAAAAATCATGGGTCAATTAACACTCAATCTTACTTCAAGACCTAAAACATTTCCAACTACTTGCCAATTCATGCCAACTAACCTCAATTATAATTTATTACTTGGTCAGCCTTAGATTCATGATATGCATGCTATCCATTCCACACTCCATGCTTGTCTAAAATTTAGTCACAAAGGCTATATCTACATGTGCCCAATAGATAGCAAACCTTTTAAATACTACCAGGTTATCAAATCTCCATAGAATTATATTTTTCACTTTAATCTTGGCAATATACCTACACAACCCATTACTCATAGTGTACCTTTAGACCATGTAACACATCAGAAGATTTCAAGTTTTGTAATATCACCAATACCAAATCACCAATTTACCTACCCTTTTGTACTTAAATGTCTTGATAAGATGGGATATCATGGAAAAGGTCTTGGAAAGCATGAACAAAGAATCATCAATCCTATCAAGGCATCCACACAACATGGAAATCAAGGATTAGGATATCAACTTACCCTTATTTGTGATAGATCTTCTTCTACTGCTTCAAATCATATAATGTTTTATCCACCCATTGCACCTATAGATCATACAGTTAATCATACTTATATATTATCATTGGTCTATCCTGATCTCATTAATCATATAGTTTTACTAGATATGTTCACATTAGATGAATTCTCTAACGATGAATCCCTCTTACAGTTTCTCATAGAATATGAAGACCTCCCATCTTGATATCATAAAAATAAATTTCCTCATCACATAAATTGCCACACTTACTTTAGAGAAAAATTATATTCTCCCCAAGACATACCAGTTGATTCAGATGATATTATTCCTACAACCCCATATACACTAGATCATTCCATATTGCTTAATGAGGAAACAATTGATTTCAATTTTGGAACTAATTAGGATCCTTGCATTGTCTTATTAGCCATTACCCTATGAAAGGAAGGAGATACAAATATTCATCAAAATTTGATAGATTTTCCAAAAATATTTTCTTGTTCTTACTCAGATATGCCAAGAATTGATACATCTATAGCAATCCATCATATTCCATTATATCCTAATGCTAAACTAATTAAGCAAAAAAAAATCAAAATGCATCCTAAGGTGGCTCTCTTAGTCAAAGATGAGATCCAACACCTCTTAGATGTTGGTTTCATTCAACTAGTAGCACACCCTAAATGGATTTCTAATATAGTCCCCATGGTTAAGCCCAATGGATAAATTTAATGTTGTTATGATTCTCGAGATTTAAATAAGGCATGCCCAAAAGATGATTTTCCCTTACCTAATATTGACATGATCGTAGATTCCACAACTAGGTATGAAATGTTATCATTCATGGATGGCTTTTAAGGATACAACCAAATCAAAATCATTGAAGAAGATCAAGATAAAAAATAATTTACAACACCTTGGCTACATTTTGTTACATTGTCATGCCTTTTAGATTAAAAAATGCCAAAGCCACATATCAGTGTACTATGACACATATATTTCATGACTTGATTTACCACACTATCAAGTATTATGTTGATCATATTAACTAAATCCAAATAACAACAACATCATGCCATCAATTTATGATAAAGTTTTCAATGACTCAGGTAATACAATGTTTGATTAAATCCAAAGAAATGTGTATTTGAAGTTACATTAGGAAAACTCTTAGGTTTCATTATTTATCAGTGTGGCATAGAGGTTGACCTTAAGTAAATCAAAGCCATTTTTGACATGTCACCTCCCACAAAATTAAAACAACTTTGATCCTTACAAGGCAAGATCCAAGTACTCCATCATATTTTAGCTCAACTTGTTGATAAAACTCAGTCATTCACTCGATTATTAAATAAATACAAAGTTTGTTTGGGACCAATTCTATCAAGAAAGCTTTGACATAATCAAGCAATATCTTCTTAATCCACCTATTCCAATACCACCTACACCTAATAGGACTCTCCTACTATATATCTCAGCAACAAATCATGCATTAGGAACACTCTTAGTGTAACATGATGATCAACATGCTTAGCAAGTAGTTTATTACATCAATCACACATTATTTGATTATGAAAAAATTATTTTATGATGGAAAAACTATGTTTAGCATTTATTTTTGCCACACAAAAACTTTGAAATTACATGATCAATAATGAGACTCAGGTTATCACAAAAGAAAATCCCTTGAAGTTTCTAATGGTAAAACCACATCTCTCTAGTCACATAATAAAATAAGTCATGTTATTAATAGAGTTTGACTTAAATATAGATCTATAGAAATAAATAAAGGTCCAAATCATTAGAGACCATTTGGCAACCACACCACTCTTGGACACTAAACCTATTAGTGATAAATTAAGAGATGATTTTAATGCCTATTCTACTCATTCCAACACTTAGACCATGTTCTTTGATGTTTCTTGATGTGCATCTGGTGTAGGGGTAGGCATTATCTTTGTCAACCCTTCTAGTCACACAATTCCTATTGCATATCGATTAAGCTTTTCTTGTACCAATAACACCATAAAATATGAAGAAGTTATCTTAGGCCTCTTTGTCACCTAGTCCCTCCAAATTAGATTTATTCAAGTCTTCAGTGATTCCTAACTTATGGTCAACCAAGTCAATGATGTCTATTAGATAAAATAAGAACATATTATCCCATACCAAAACATGATATAATGTTTATCATCATAGTTTGACTACTTTTCTATAGAAAGTATACCAAGAAAAGACAACCAATATACAAATACAATGGCAAGTGCTGCATCTCTGATTCCTTTGACAATAATGATGATCAAGCTATTTTTATAATTAAATGATTATAAAATCCATTAATATCTAATGCAAATTTGATTTCCCTTTCAATCTTAGCCACTACACATAGTTTTGCAACTCCAGAGTGGTTCTCAAATATCTATAACTTTTTAAACAAACATATTACACTAGACACTTTCTCATGAAATGACAAATTCAAGTTACACAAATAAGCACTCTGCTATGTAATCATTGATAGATATCTTTTTAAGCAATCCTTTGATAGACAATTATTTTGATGCTTAACTTTAGCAAAAGACAAATTTTATCTTACACAGATACATAATAGTGAGTGTGGTGGTCACTTTAGTGGAAAATCAATGTCACATAAATTGCTTTGATAGGGATGTTATTGGCTCACCATCGAAGATGAATTTTCATAATACATAAAATTATGTGATAAATGTTAATGACATAGTAACCTACAACATACACCATCATAATAATTGTAGCCTATTGTCTCTCCATGGCCATTTATGTTATAAGGATTTGATCCTATTGGAAAGATTAACTTTGAGTCTGATAATGGACATAAATTCATCATCACATCTATAAAATACTTTACCAAGTGGTGGAAGCCATTCCACTTCAATCTACCACAGGTGAGGACATTTGTAGCTTCCTCATGACTCATATTATTTCACACTTTAGCTTACCCACAATAATCATTTCTGATAATAGAACATCATTTAAGAATAAAACTATCAAGAATTTTTTCACAAAATATAAGATTAAACACACATTCTCCACTTTGTACTACCCACAAGGAAATGGTCAAGTAGAGGCTACCAATAAAACCATCAATAACATTGAGTAAAATAGTGACCAAATTTGAAGATGATTGGCACAATTAACTAGTTTATTCATTATGGGATTATCACACAAGTATTCCTATTCCCAGAAGATTCACTCTTTATTCACTCATTTATGACACAAAGGTAGTTTTACCATTGGTATTAGAAATCCCATCTTTGCATGTCTCCCTTAATGGTATCCTCACTAATGACTAATATCATGAAAAGTATCTACACCAGCTTAAGTTGTTAAACTATACATGCATTCAAGTAGCTAAACATCTTAGAATCTACCAATAATGTATATAATGATCCTACAATAAATGAGTTCACACTAGAAAGTTCGAAGTTAATGATCTTGTTCTCAAAGAAAATCTTCATAATGTCAATGCCAAAGAATAAATCAAAGGAAAATTCAAACTAAATTGGCTAGGTCCATACCTCATTACCAAAAATCTTATCCTTAAAGTGTATCATCTAGCCTCACTTGAAGGAAATAAACTCAAAAATCCAATGAATATTATGCATCTACATAGATTCCATGTATAATATTTCATTACACACATTATTGTACATAGTTTCTTTTTGCTTACTTGTACATAGTTTTATTATGCTTACTTGTACATAGCTTATTTCAAAAATTATTAAAATAACACAAGTAAAAATATAAAAACATTTAAATAATTCAAAACACCAAAAACACTTTTTAATTGTATGCATTATCCATGCTTTACATTTCTACTACCATGCTAGACTTACATTTTTTTGTTCTATGATATTATTTGTGAATTAAATATCTACATTACTATGCTTCACTTGAGCTTCTTTGAGTGTGTGTAGTGACACCTAAATCCTTGATTGCTTTACTTTACCCATTGAAGGGGCATCCTACTTTTACATTTGAGACATACATCAACATATCTTCCCACCAGAGGCATCTTCAACATGACTACACCATCCAAGTTATGTCATTTCTACACCACACACTCTAGTTATCATGATGATGTACATTAATTACTATCTTACATAGATTATTCTATCAACACTCACTAGTATATAGTACTTGTGTATTTCTTAGCATCTACCTAGTCTTGTACTACATGTCTTGTATACTTTCACTTCTTGCTTTGATTAGATAGATGTGATAGTATTTATAGCATTTACATTCTTTCCTTTCTTTCTTTGAGTAGCTATATGTGATTTCATTTCCTAGTTTCTATTTTATACTCTTGTGTGTGCCTTCAAACATTTTCCAATATCCTTTACTTGTTTACAGTTATATGTATATGTGGGCATTTGAAAATGCATTATATGCTTGCTTTTCCAGTTTGAGAGACATGTTCACATGTCCCTTGTTTGCTTAGCCCTTTGGCCACTTTTGTGTGTTTCTTTCTTCTTGTCTTATGTGTTTGTTGCTTGTTTATTTCTCAGTTATTTACAATGTCATGATCCACATCATGAATTATCTTGATTTTTTTGATGCCATGACGGACATCATGCTTCACCCCTCCTTGAATCCTAACACTTAATAACTAACTAGATTTCCATTTTCAATTCAGTATATTTTACATGTTATCACATTGTTACATCTATCTAGACATACTCTTATTGATCTAACCATCTCTAATACAAACTATGCTTTATCTTGAGACATCATTTCAATTATCATTGCTATATCCTGTATTTTGTAGCATAACACACTTATAGGGCTCTTTATTCTTAGGGAACTCATTGTAAGGTCTTCATTCCTACCCTCAAAAGAGGGGGTAATAAATAGGGGTTTTATCATAAGAGATCAAAACCTTCTACTAGTTAAAAATTAGTTTTCAGAACACTCAAAACAACATTCAAAACCTAAAACACACAAAGCAGACCAGAAAGATAGTGATGAATACAAAATAGTCATCAAAAATAGTAAAGGACAAGAGTGTCATATTTGGACTATAGCATTAGAAAATAAAGTGTCTTATTTTTAGCATTCTTATCCAAATAACCAAAAATATAGAATTTTTAGAAACTGATAGAAAGGTAAGATTAGTTATAGTTTTGTCAACTATAGTTCAATTTAGATTGAGAAATTTTAGTACAGTTTTACTCAGAGTATCCATATATAGGGGTTATCATGCATGGCATGATGGCTCTCACTTTTAGTTTTAGATTGGGTAGTTGGTACAACTTTGAGATTATAATCCATGTTGCAGACACTAGTGATTGGGGATAATGTGCACAACACATTTGCCTTATTTTCTTTTTAGTTTATAGTATTACCCAGGTATTCTCAATAGTTGGATACCTTATTCCATCTACAGGTGGTTTGTATAATTTTTGAGTGGTTTTCATATAAGCCTAGTTCTTAGTTTTAGAGTGGCTTTTATACAAGCCTAATATCCACCTTTTGAAGTGGCCAAGATTAGCCCTAGTTATCAATACACATTCAGCTATCTATGCCATGTTGTTAGATTACAAAGCATTCATGGGATTTAGGATCCATCTCATATGACACACATTCATACCAATATCATTTGATAGCTTCACACTTAGTGGGCAATGATGGATCCAAAGGACTATATATCCTTTGTATTCTTGATTCACCTACTCAGAGGGATTGGACACACAGTGCAAACATTGATGAACACATGCATGATCACATAGATTCACTTAGTGGGTGATGATGAAGCCAAAGTTCCAACCTTTATATTCTTGAGCCACCCTTAGGGAATTGAGAACTTAGATCCATTCAAAACATTACTCTTTGTATATCACATACCTAACATCACTCAACATCACACATCTTCATGGGCTTCACCCTTGTAGGTAAGTTCAGGTACGCTTTCTACTTTTCATTTATCCTAGTATTTTGATTTACTACATCACTAGCATAAAGGGGGGGAATGTAGTCATATAAAATATCCAAATTGGTAGTTTGAGTGTGGCTTGTGACACCCTATCCATAGGTCCTTTTTGCATGCTCTTATGACCCTTCTAGACATCTTTTTGCTCATTACCAGTCATCCAAAACCATCTGAATGATCATTCCACCTCAACAAGACTATATTTCCTAGGCTAATCATATTCCCCTAGGTCTTGATCCTATAGGATAAGAGTACCATACTTGGAATATAGCATTGAACCCTAGGGTGTCCTATTTTTAATGCTTTTATCCATTTACATTTTGAGCCCCAACGATCATTTTCACCTGATTCCTATCCTTAATTTTGTCAACCTAGCATGAATACATATGACCCAGGACTAATTATTCCCTATAAAATCCCATTAAAATCTCATTTACAAAAATGGTGACAAATATTATAAAGCAAGCAAGAATACAAACAATACACTAAGGCAAACTTCCCTATTCATTATATACAGTCACCCAACACAGCTGCAAACACACTCAAACCCTCATACCAATCCCTAGCCACCTCAAGCACTCTCAATTTGGAATTTTTACATCTACATTACACTATTACATAAATCACATTAGGTGGGATAACTAAATATGGCTTGATCCCTCTTTGAAGTATTGGTATGTAGGCAACATGCCCACACAAAGGGTGTGGATTACACATTTAGTGCATCTTACACACTAACCCCTATTTCTCAAATGATTCAAATATTTTTTATCAATCTTGATGGAGGGTTAGGGTTTTAAGATTAAATCAACTATATAGTGAAATATGTCAACAATCAACACTCAAGATTTCATAAATAGGCTCACATAAGAATAACACAAAAATCCAAAAAGTTTTTGGTCTCTATGACTAGTTTGGACAATAAAATTAGGAGTGGAAAAAAAATTTAGACAAAGTGTCCTATTTTTGGTGATCCTATCCTTTTATCAAACAAAATATAGATTTAGATTCATGACATTGTCCCAATCTTGCATAGCCAGTTTCAACCATCTCAGCTTGTTTCTAGTTAAGTCATATTTCTCCTTATTTATTGTTATTTTTAGAAAGGTAAAAAAGACAAATAAATTATGCAAATAAAGACTATATTTATTTCAATATTATTTACTAATTTATTAATCTATATCCTTAAATAAAATAGGAATAAAACTCTTTTACTCCCAAAAAAGTTAAATCAGCCTATAAGATGAGGTGGAATAGGCAAAGTTGGTAATAAGACATAAACTTGATAAGATTTATCAGTGATGTGAGACCCTTTGTAGTCCCTATCAAGATTATATATACATGATAGAGTAAGGTATCCAATTTGAATAAGTGAGAGATGAAGATAATCATGTGTGTAGGTATCTAGTGGCAATCATGATATGTTGCAGCCATGAAGGTTATAATAAAGATGAATTTGTGCTTGAATAGAAGAGAAAAGGATTTTTTGAATCCATAAATACTTACATTAAGTGGTATGAAAAATCAAGAGATTCATCAAGAGGTAGATCCATCAGAGGACATAATAGAAGGGTCTAAGAAGTCTAACTAAGTGCAAACCTTACACTAGTAAGTAATATACAGGAGAGATCCTTATTGGTTTGAGAGATCTAATCACTCAAAATGTTCCTAAAATATTCCTTTACAACCTCATACTCCTTACATAAATTTCATCAATCTTGATCCCACTTTTTTAAGAGGTTATCATTGGAAAACCCCACTACATAGACTTCATGGATGAAGTAAACACAGCTACACACAAGCAAACATCATGTTTTGGAGGTAATGTATTTCAAGTATAACTCAAAATAGTTTTGTGTAGAGGTATGAGAGCTCATGAAACTTCTAACGAGATATTCATGGGTTATGATCACTCTCAAAGAAAATAAAAGACCATGAAAATCTTTGTTTGGTGTTATTTAACAAGGATTTTGTTATCATTCAAAATGTGCACCCATGAATGCTCAATGGCACCAAAAATATTTATAATGGGGCATTAGGCACGAAGATCCTACTCAGGGCATGGGTGATTTGACATTAGGTGTAGAAGTATTATCATGCAACTATGTACATGAGCATCATTTATCTCATTATAATGATGGAAATGTCCCTAAGGCCTACGACCCTTACACTCCTTGGGATGAGTCTCTAGAATAGTTTGAACTCATATTCTAAGTGCACCTAGTTTAATATCGGTGCATTTAACTAAAGAGATGAAAGTTAACCTATAACTAGTCTAAACATAATGATTTGATGAGGAAAAATGAGGGAGAAGGTAAGAGAGTATATAAAATAAAAGGTGATGCACCCAGAATAGAGTGAGCACTCATACTACCATAAACACACTATAAATTCTTGAGAACAAGACATTTCCACATAGGTTATACCAAGGACACTCTAAATGCATAAGTGTTTCTCATAGAGGCATGGAAACATAGTACTACAATGAGAGGGACAATAAATGGTCTATAGGCAACATCAACATAGACCCAAATATGCATAGGATATGACTTGCAAGTTACTTCTAAATTCAATGAGGAGGTATAGGGAATGGATAATAGAAAGAGGGGTGATCATTACCCACAGTCAAATATCAACAAAAAAATAGCATATAGATCATCAAAAGAATAGAAAGAGGTGAACTTAATTCTCATTAATCTACAAGACTTAGCCAATACAAGTACTCATGAAGGGTAATTTTAGTAGCATGAGGTTGTTCAAATGTGTTGACACTTTTATGATGGAAGGCCAAAATTTTATAGAGAATAATCCTAGTTTTATAATAAATGCATCACTTTGGGTGAGTAGATGTAGTATTTAATTCTTTATGGCACTACATCGATAATTTTAGAAATTGGCAGGTCGATTAGACTAGATTTGGTGGTAGGGTCACTTTTGGGCATACGTGTATGAGGAAATGGAAGATCTCTTTTGATAGAATCAAAGGGTGGCATACATGCACATCTTGATGTCTGGTAGCTACTTTTGAATTTACTAGCTCTAACACACCTTGGGTCTCACTCAACTACCTCCAACTACCCTTTGTCTCTTCTTACCACTTAGCACCATCTATGCTAACTTATTTTTGTCTTACCACATTGTCACTTTGCATGGTGGGAAACTTGGCATGTGCTCCTTTCTTCACATATTATGTGTGCATAGACTTTGTGCATGTATCCTTATTTTGGAAATACTCTTACACCAAGGTGCATGTAAGAGTCCCTCAAAACTATGAGCTTGTAGAGGAGGTAGCATGAGGATTTAGATTTTAGTCTATGTAGTGATAAGGCACATATATAAGATCTTGTGTATGGGTGTAAAACTATGTTATCCAAGCATGAGGAGACTTAAAATAAGGGTGTGTACAAAGATTAAAAATATTAGGCATGCTCTTCATGATTCATGGCTACTTTTGCACCTTATTTTCTCTTAGCCACTCCAAAACCTAGGGACATACATCCTTGATCTCATGCACCCTTTGACCTGAGTGACATAGAGTCCTACACGTAGGTGCATACTGAAGGCTTTATATAGGCACAGAGCATCACTACTTTGTTACATAGAATCACACCTCTATCTTAGACTCAGGTATAGATGGGAATCATTTACACACTTTTTACTTGGATTTATTGGGCCCTTGTAGGTGTTCTACCTCTTTGTAATCCTTAAGAAGCCTTGTGCCAATTAGGGGGGTGACTTAGAAAATTAATATATTTTGAGTGTAGATGAAGGAGTATAGGTAGATGATTGATGAATAATATCTTAGTGAATACTTGGAATATTTATAATGATGGTCAAGTCTCAATACCTCTTGTGATATTCATATTGAATTTTCCAAGCCAAAAGGGGTCAATGATATTATGAAGGAAAGAAGGTGTCAAACCTAAAAACAAGCACTCAAAGGCCTACAAGGGTCTAAATAGAGAGAAGGGAGACTTGTGACTATTATGTGAGATTAAGGGATTTGTAAAGAGATGAATAAGAATATGAAGATAACCCTTTAACATTGTATTAGACCACCAAGGTTCCAAAATACAAGTAGGAGAGGATCACTTTTAAGTTATAGTCAAAAGGTCAAGTGAACACCTATAGCCCATCCAAGGGCAGCCTTGGCACAAATATGATTAAAAGATGTAAAGTTTGTTTCAAGTATAATTTTGAGGTATGTGTGAGACGAAAATGGTCTTGAAGAGGATCCTCATATTTAATTGACCCCCTATCAAGTGATTAAAATGTCAGAGATAGGCTATTGGGGGTCTAGTTTGCAAGGTTTCTCTCAAACCCTCATGAGGGGGTAGAGCATGTTTAAGCTATGAGGAAGGTTAATATTATTATAAACATGATACATAACCTTAGATGAAGTGATTCAAACCTATACAAGGTTTTTTTACCTAACAAGATGCTTTTTGAAAGCTACAATCTTAATAACTCTCTCCAAACCTATGCATATAGTCCTTAAAGGTCAAGAAGGCTACTTTTAAAACTCAAAAATACACTAAGAAGATGTATGGTGTAAAATGGGGTTTTTATGATTTTATAGGGGTATATTAATGAAAAATAATAACATTTATTATTATCCAATAGTCATATATAGGATGAACAATCTTTAATAAGACTGTCACTTCAAAATTGCCTTAGATCATTCCTTGGAGCTTGAGAATAACTATAACTTTACTCAAAATTATATGGACAAGGTGCATGGGACCTAAATCTCTTTGGGATAGTTGGTTACCATTTTCCACTCAAATATAGTGTCATTAGTTCAGAGGCTAAGGCCCTAACCTTTATGAATAATCGTTAAGGCTCCTATAGATACCTAAAACTAGCCATCAATAACCTCTAACTAGGCTTTTGACCAATTTCCACCAAAGTGCACAATTTGGCTTTAAAACACTAAAATTAATTAAATGAGTTTAAATTGATATATTAAATTTTTGATTTTGGCTAGAGTATCATTAAATGGGGTAATGCAATTTATGGGCCAGCTAACTTTGATCAGAGCATTTTGAGTCAAAATACCAATTTTGCACCTGGGTGCTCTAGATTGCTCTTTTCTATCAAATATCTTACACAAGACATATGCCTTTTTTATCTAGTGTTGGTAACATCATAAATGGGATAATGGATCCAATTCATCTGACATTGATTTCTAATTCCAATCCAGTCAAATTTTGAACCAATAACAAGATATTTTGACCAATTTGATTAATTTGTGTACCAAGAGCCAAAATTTGCATCAAAGTTGACTAATCATGTTTTAGGCTAATTAAACTAAATTAGGTCCTTAATATAATTTTATATGGAACTTTTGGAATAAATATTTATTTTAAATTAGTTTTTATTAACTGCATCATCAGGTGACATCATCATATGGGGTGGCATCCATAAGCCATAAATGCATAAAATATCAAGATTATGGGTCTCCCATGCCTCATTAAGACCCTCCATGCCTAATTAATACTATCCATGTCTATTCAATACCCCTCTATACCAAATATTAATGAGGATATTTGTAGAATAAATTTCATATTTAGATTTATTCATGGCCACACATCTCAATCTTGAGATGGACGATCATGGTTGATCCTAAAACCATTCTAAAAATCTATAAATAGGAGGCATTGCATATTGAATTGTAAGATCTAAAATTACAAATTTATTATTCTAAATTTATTCCAAAGCTTCATGCAAATTAGTGTTATAATGTCCAAATATTGAGCCAAGCTAAGCCAAGCCAAAGCCATAAGGTGCCAAAGAGAAGAGGAGATAGCCAAGCCTCCTTTGATGAAGACTTCATGAGCACAAGCCTATAAATACACTAATAAAATATAATTTGGATCATTAAATGGAGGTGAAATATTTTTTCTCTTTCATGTTTTAGTTGTGTTTCCATTCTAGTATTGTTAACTAAGCTCAACCAAATAACTAGGCCTATAATGTATGTTAGCTAGTGTGTTAGTTTTTCAATTTTATTTTATTTTATCAATAAAAATATACTAAAACCTATCTTGAATAAAATTCATAGGTCACATAATGGCACACCTGGTGGGACCATCTTCATGAGAGCGCAACCCACAAACTTTTTTGTATTTCATAGTTTTAATTTTTTTTTTGTTGTTTTTGCTTTGAGTAAAAATGGATAATAAATAATTAATAAATATTTGTTTAATTCATATTTTTGTATATATATTTTTTAATATATATAAATATGTCATTGATATTCTCTAAAATTTTCATTAAAAAATTCTTTATATTTTAGAAGTTATAGTTGTTTTAGTGACTGTCACTTTTCATTTTATATTTCTCTGATAAAAATGGTTAGAACAGAGTTGATAAAAAAAATTGTATTATATTTTTTGACCTAAATTTTTTTGTATATGTGATAACTAGATTTATTTACAACCTCTCATAATTTTGTGGTTAAATTATCTATATTTTAAAATTTATGTTAAAAATACTGACTGTAATTTTTTATATTTTATGTGCAAGCTTTTATGTGTTATGTGTTATGTTTTATTTTTAGCCTTCTAATTTGTTGTTTGAAGGCATTCATATATTTAATATTATTGTTTTTAATATTTTATTTATATAATTTTTTAAAATTTTCTAATCTAATGTATTTGCTTTCTTGAGATTTTGCTTTCGAGTTGACAGATTTTGCCCTTCAAGGTTACCTCATTTGATAAATGTACTTCAAGGCTAAATAAAGAGCTAACATTTTTATTGTAGGATCTACATGGAAAGTCATCTAAGAAAAATAAATCAGTTATTTTCACACTTCATTTGAGTGTTTTAAAATTAATTAGGAACTTTCTTTTTGGGCTTAATGAAAATTTTATATGCTTAAGTGAATGCTTTGATAATTATGCTTTCAAAGTTACAACTTAAGACCAAGGGGTCAAAAGAATACCACCACATCTGTCATTTGGGTTCTAAAATTGAACACACTTATCAATTATTGTTTTCAATATTTTTTTAATTAAAAATAATTTATCAAAGAGAAGGTTTATGTGTGTATTTTCTTCCATTTGTCCCCTTTAGGAAACCCTTGAAATCAAAAGCGCCATCCTTATTGCAAAAAGCTTAGTCCAAGGCTTAGAAAGAATGTCATCTAAATCACTCCCCAAAAACTCATCAAAGTTTAGGTGACCTTAAAAATGACCTTAAAGTCTTTCTATTATTCTTTTATTTCATTCATACCTGGCTTGTGAGGGGGACTTCATTACCTCCCACGAGTTCTTTACGAGTTCTTTAGGGAAGCTTTGACCTAGAGTTTCATCTCCTGACATTGACTTTATCCACTCCTTCCAATTTTCACATGGGACGTATCTACATTTGGACATCATACTACACTAAGCTAACAATAGGATGTAGTGGTTGTAAAAATAACTAGACCTTTTTATAACTAACCAATGCTATAGATACCCAATTTCCATGTTTTTATTTCACATTGTTTGACATGAAAGTCATTGTGTAATTGATTCCCCTAGAAACATTTGAAAACTTGATAGTTTAGTCAACCCCACATTACCATACCCTTGCTAGGATTTGGATGATTATACTTAGAATATTTTGGTCATTTTTTCTTGATATTTTTTTAGACTAAAACTTTTTTGTTTGTTCATAAAGCCATGGCAAAATAAATCTATTTATACATCATTCTTTTATCTAAAGAGGCATTATGTTGGTCATTTTACACCACACTTATGCCATAAAAAGTTTTCTAAACTTTTTTATGTTTGTGTCAGTTTGAGTTATAGAGGGTAGTGTTATGCTACCAAAATAATATCAAACCATTTTGCCTTTTGAGTCTTTGAAACATAACATAGACCAAATCATTCAAGCATGTTTATGCTGTTAGGCTACTCAATATGTTTCAAGACTAGTTTACCTTGTATCAAAAACTATTTTGTTTCAAACCATGTCATGTATACCATTTGGACCTTTATCTTGTGTCATCATGCTATCCAATCTTGTCTATCTTGTTTGGTCAAATATTATTTTTTAATGTTGAGTTTTTAATTAACTTTGTTAAGTTTAGACTCAAACATTGATTGATTTCTATTTAAGCCTCAATTCATGGAGCTGATATGCAGGTCTTTCTCTTTTGAGTTGCACAACTTCAGTTAATCGATTACCTAAATTTGAAAACTATTGATGGTTTGTTGTTCAAGACCTATCCTCATCATCATTTGTGTCTTTATTTGGGAGAACACAACCTTTATCCAAAAGCCTTTTTCCTCATGCCTTATTCCAACTGATCATGTTTATGTTTGATTTCATGTGTCAGTTTTATGTCAAAGTTATTTCCAAACTTGTTAGATTAAATAAAATCACATGATACCTTTGTTTCAAGTCTATATTTTGATGCCATCTGGCCAAAATTCTTATCATAACCTGTTTGATCCAAGCTTTTGACTCCACATTTGGATAAAATACCTATCCACTCTTTTCCCTTTCCTAGTTTAGACCTTATTTGGAACACTTTGACCTACACATTTAACATGCCAATTTTTATTCAGACACTTGACTTTTATACGTATGATATTTGACATTAGATATTTGATGTTAGACTATTAAATGTCAAGTCTTAACACAAATAATTTTGGAGATACAGCTCCACTTTTAGACCATATTGGAGATACAACTCCACCCCTTCGACCAAGTTTGAACCATTTGTCCTTTGGATAGTTTTTCAGAGTTTGTATAACTCTAAGCCTTTTGTTTTAGAGATTTCATCATTTACATAGATATGTCTAACTACACTTATGGTGGAGTCATGTAAAATCCAACTTATGATAGAATGGATGCACAAAATCCCACTAGGAACCCCTATAGAGAAAGATATTCTAAGGAGTTTTATAATTCTCCCTATAATACTCCATATGGGGAACATAGTCGAATTCTAAAAAATCCAAATTGAGACCTTGATTGACATGAAGGGGCTTGTGAAGATGAATTTGAAAACCCAACTATAGATAATGTTATTTGGGATACAGATCCATACCCTCTTTATAATAATCAATACATGGAATATAGTCAAGAACCAACTTATGAGTCAACTCATGATTGGGATGATATGGTTTATGAGGAAGACTTGGATGCTTTGTCTTGTGTAAAAAATCAAGTTCCATGACATCTTTTTTTATCTAATCATCAACTACCCCTAACTCTCCTTTAGATTATATGATCTATCAAGTTATACAATATCCAAGGAATACCCTTACCATTTCTAAACCTAGTCTTTTGGCTTGTGTGAGTAACCAAGTTCCACAACACCCTTTCATCATTCTAAGACCTAGTATTTTTAATTATGTAAGAATCAAGCTCCACACCACCCTATCATTAACATCTCAAGACTTTATCCTTTGGCTCATGAAATAAATCATGCTCCCTAATGCCCTACCATTATCTGACCATAGTCCATTCTTTCTCCATTACCAATCCCATCCAAAGCTCAAATGATCCAATCATTAAAAGACTAATATGTGTTCAAAACTGGTATCTTCTAACTCATTAGAAACCAAGGCCAAGAGAACCAACTAATATGAGATATTTGTATTGAATCAACCATTTGTGATAAGTCAACTTTTGATGAACTACCTATTGATCTTATACCAGTTGTCAAGGAGTCTCACTCTAATGAGCCAGTCTTTGTTGAGTCACTTCTTAATGATTGTAAATGCCTTTGGGAAAATCATTAATTTGAATATATGCCTATTTTTTAAGAATCTCCCCTTGATAAGATGGTCATTGAGGAGTTGTCTCTTAATCTATTTCCCATTATGGAGGAGTCTCACTTTGATAAACTAATCTTTATGGAGCCCATTATGCCATCATAGGTCATTACTTTTCTAATACCAAACATTCAATAAGAAATAATTGTAATAGAGTACCCATTAAATGAAGAATCATATTTAGAGTTAAGTTCTATTCTTGGATCAACATTAAATTTAGTATCATAATCAGAATCAACTCAGTCTCAACTTCAGATTCAAAGTCCCTTGAGTTAGAATTAGATTCAGAAGAAAAATATATTTTTAGTTGTTACAACATTGGTTGTGCATACCTTAGATCAATTTTAATACATTTGTGATCCTTCTACAGTTTTTGAGGATAAGTAATTTAGCATTGACACAAGTTCTCTTAGTATATTCTACAACGATTGTGATGCCAACACCCATTATCCTTCCACATGCCATTACCATCAACTAAGATAGCCATATTATTGACATTTTATCTCCCATAAGTGTCAATTGGGATCGATAGAATCATACTTGAATTTTATCCATGGTGATATAGCAGTTAAAGAAGAGCAAGGAGGCCAAGACCACATTCATGTAGCAAAAGAATACTCTCCTAGTGAAACCTTTTCTAAGGTATTAGGGGACCATAAAGGTCAAAACTCATCATCTTCTAGTGAAACTTTTTCAAAATCACTAGAATACAATAAAATTCAAAAGTCAACATTCCTTAGTGAAACCTTCTTGGAGGTGTTACGAGATAATCAAGAAAACCTCATTGAGGCACCAATAGCTGAGCACAAATTTTTTTCACTACTTGATGAAGACAAAATCAAAGACCAAATCAAAATAGCTTCTTATCTATAGCCTAATCAGATGGTAGCTACTATTAGGCCCAAATAATAACAAAATTTTATGGTCCTATCAAGAGAACAAGTCTTCAGCCCCACCAAAACCAAAATTATGTTGATCCAACATCAAAAACATTACATATGACTGGAAGTCTTGATCTTCATTTATTTGCCCACCATTATACATTTCATTATCATCTACCATTCCATTTCACAATCAAACCTACCATTCATTAATTTTTCTTATTTACCATCCATGGCCACACTTTCCTTTGTAGAGGATACAAACATACCTTGTATTAATGTTTGAGGGAATCATAATCAATGACCAACAAAGATCATAATAGCATTATCAGCATCTAAATTTATAGATAGTTATTGACAAAGTAGCTATTCAAATGAGGTATGGGCTAGTAATTAACATGATCAATTATTCTATTTATATCATTTGTTGATTAGGACATGCATCTTCCCATCAATAAGAACAACAAAATAAAAAACCACACCTAGGCCAAAAACATGTACCATACCATTTCATTGCCATGCCATTGCCATTGTTACATATCATTTTATCATTGTTGCATATCCCAACCAATCACCTTCTCACTTGGAGAAAACCCTCTTACCATTTTTTTCAATCTATCAAAAACCATCATTATCCTTAGAAAGACCATACCATCCTATCATTACATTCCTATCTAGACCAAAGCCTATTTTTAGTTATCCTACCTAATCCTATTTTGATCTTGGTTTATTTGGTTCTTCTCACACTTTTTGTGAGAGAATTCTGATCAAATTTTAACAATCAATCAAATCTATGTTTATAATGATAGTCTATGAAAGTATTGTGATAGTTGATCTGATAATATATCTTTCATTTTCCATCTTGTATCAAGTTTGTTTATGTGAACCTGATTATAACTGCCTATGGGCAAATCAGTGTCTCACCAGTCTTGCTACTAATAATAATCACCTATGGGCAAATTACTATCATTGACCTATTCTATTGTATCCTAGTTATAACTACCTATGGGTAAACTAAGGGAAACACTTATTTACCATGCATTTCCACATCACCTTGCCATCACTATTTTCATTTGACTGGTCATTTGCCAAATTTGAGAACTTGTTGGGATCTAGTTAGTTTTTCCCTACCTCTTATGTGGATGAAATTACTATAAATTGAGGTCATTTTGGCACTATGTAGGTATTCTCAATTCATGTTGAGGTCACGTCAGTCCCCCTTTCCATACACTCTCACCATTTTGTGAGCAACCTAAGTCAACCATTCTCATCATTTTGTGAGTAGGTATCTTGTCATTCTCTAACAAGTTAAGTTACCTCAAAATTCCAAAAACATTTGTCCTGTATAAGCCTAGTCAGTTATCCTTGATCTACCCTACTAGGGCAAAGTCATTTTTAGGATGCTTTCTTTTGATTTTGTTTTTAATATCTCTATTTTTTTGTTTATTTTAATTTGTTTGTTTTTTTTTCTATTTGTTTGTTTATTTTTTGTTTTTCTTGCCTATTTGTTTGTTTTCAACACTATTGCCTTGACTTGGTCTATATGTATGCATTGGGTGATTCCTTGCACACATTATTATTGAGCCTATCCATACTCATATGTTAACATTTTTATCATGGTTTTTATCATTGGTGCATTATTTTTGAGTGTTTATTAGATCAAGAGTCAGTCCTTATGCATATTTCAACCAAGTCTTCATGGTATTCTATCATGATGCCTACCGTCACATGTTACAACAAAAATCAGCTTCAAGAAGGTCTAGAATCAATGGAGCCATAAAAGTTTCTCCTTGGCACCTTAGCAAATCCTTTCATTCTACCCTTGATCAGATTAACCCATTTGCCATTCTAGTTATATCATTGCTAATAAGTATGAGCATCTCCTCATTAGCAAGTACAATTGAATTGTTTTCTATTGATCAATCTCATTCCTCTATTCATCTCTTTTATCACTTTATTCCCGCTCATATTTAATCCATATTTTAGGTTGTATCCTTGAGTTATACTTGTTAATCATCCCTAACTGGGGCACCATCATCTTTAGTCAATCTAGGTCCTCTTATTGATTATAACTACCTATGGGCAAAAAATTATTTTGACTTTTATTCCTGATTATAACCACCTTTGAGAAAATTAGTATCTTTTTTAACTCAATTCATGCAAACATTTTATCATTTGGATTAATCTCAACCACAAGTTAATTCCACCTTTATTCTTATTTCTTTTCAAGGGACTGTCCATCAATAAATGTGATGACCACTCCCTTGAGGGGGCATCATCTTAGGCTTCCCAAACACCATCATCATCTTCTTTTTGGCATACAATCTTTTTATCATTATTTGAGAAGATATTGTTTTGCCTACAGTTTGCAACATCTTCTCAAACAAGGGCAACCTGTAGACACCTAAAACTAGCCACTAATAACCTCCAACTAGGCTTTCGACAAATTTATACCAAAGTGCATAATTTAGCTTTAAAACACTAAAATGCATTAAATGAGTTGAAATTGATATATTAAATTTTTGAATTTGACTAGAGTATCATTAAATAAGGCAATGTAATTTATGGGCCAGCTAACTTTGATCAGATCATTTCAAGTCAAAATGCCAATTTTGCACCTGGGTGCTCTAGATTACTCTTTTCTATCAAATATCTTACACAAGACATGTTCCTTTGTTATTTTGTGTTGGTAACATCCTAAATGAGATAATAGATCTAATGCATCTAACATTGATTTCCAATTTCAATCCAGTCAAATTTTGGACCAGTAATAAGACATTTTGACTAATTTGATTAATTTGTGTATTAAGAGCCAAAATTTTCACCAAAGTCAACTAATCATGTTTTAGGCTAATTAAAACAAATTAGGGCCTTAAGTTAATTTTCCATGGAATTTGTTGAATAAATATTTATTGGAAATTTATTTCTATTAACTACATCAGCACATCATCATATGGGGTGGCATCCATAAGCCATAAATGCATAAAATATTAGGATTATGGGTCTCCCATGCCTCATTAAGACCATCCATGCATATTCAATACCCCTCTATCACAAATAATAATGGGAATATTTTTAGAATGAATTTCATATTTTGATTTATTCATGGCCACACATCTCAATCTTGATATGGATGGTCATGGTTGATCCTCAAACCATTCCAAAAATCTATAATTAGTAGGCCTTACCTATTGAATTTTAAGCTCTCAAATGCCAAAGTTATAATGCTAAATTGATTCCAAAGCTTCATGCAAACTAGTGTTATAATGTTTAAATATTAAGCCAAGCCAAGCCAAGTTAAGCCAAAGCTAGAAGGTGCCAAGGAGAAGAGGAGATAGCCAAGCCTCCTTTGATGAAGACTTCATGAGCACAAGCTAAGTAAGCCACTACTATAAGCTAATTTAGAGCATTCAAGGGAGGTGAAATATTTATTCTATTTCATGTTTTAGTTATGTTTCCATTATAGTATTGTTAACTAAACTAAACCAAGTAACTAGGCCTAGAGATTTATGTTAACTAGTGTGTTGGTTTTTCAATTTGATTTTATTTTTTCACTAACAAGATACTAACACCTCTCTTGAGTCAAATTTCTAGTTCACAACTCCTTGCACCTAAAACCCTTACTCAACCTCTCTAGAAGACCTGATGAGAGAAAAGATGAGTTAAATGACTTTAAATGCACATATTTTACCTTGGAATGACTTGAATGGCCTATCTAGGTCCTATGGGCACCTGATCAGGTGGTATGTGTGAGAGAAAAGGCACATAAAAGGGCCTAAAAATACATATTTTTTATGTTTTCATGATATTTGAGTGGTTTGATATTCTCAACTAGTTGAATAGATATCTTAAACCTAGGAAAAGGTTTTATGTCCTAATATTCTCCTTTTAAAAACCTCCCAAGATGATGTATGAGCCTTTCAAGTCACTAAGCTGAGCAAAAGGTGACTGTACTACTATATTATTCAAAAAATCTTAATTTCATACCTATGAAGGATTAGGGAGAGCTTGAGATTCCTTGAAACACTACTAATAATTATTTTTGAGGTTATGAAGCCTCATTATATTATAAACAAGACCCTTTGAAACATTCATGGCCATCCAAATGGAAAGCATCAAACAACTAGGCCTAGTTGACTAATAGGCCTATATTGACTAATGAGGAGGAATCCTCATGAGATGCAATGAGTGTGAATGGCATGTGTCAAAGTGAAACATTAGTTAAAGAGGTGCATGATGACTTAAACAAGCCTAACATATATCTTTCATGTCAATTTGGAGGTGTCAAGAACTTTTAGGATAGTTTCAAGTGGTTGGTAACTCCTAAGTAAGAAGGATAAATTTCAAGAGAAGTGAGGTGTTCTCCTAAGCTAACTCTAGAAGATCATCATGAACTCAAGTGGAAACTTGTGGTGAAGAGTCTTATGGATTGTTTCCTACCTTTCTATTCTTGTTTGTAACTAGTTTTAGAGAAATGACACTTGTCAATGACTCTCTTCTACACCACTTCTCTCTTTCCTTCTCTCATTATCTATATATAAAACATTATTAGATTTTTAATGGATCCTCCACCTAATTATGGTGAATCCATTCTAATTTTTATACCTTGGATCAATAAATACTACTAGTTATACCTCCTCTTTTGACTATACTTAGTGTGTATGCATGAATGGTTGATCTTGTTAAGTGATTTTCTTGGTCTTCCTTGACATGTTGTCCTATTATAACACCTATATGTAGTTTGAAATATTATTTTGTAGGTCATGTGAAGTGGTTAAGTGAAGTGTTAGGGTTGAGTTAGTTTTACTATTCATTAGTGACAATCTATACCTCTTGATTAGTACTCCTAGCCTAAACATCTATCATAAAATCCACATTGAAATGTTGATGTGAGAGATTTATATTAGGTGTAGTGTATGTTCATATTAGTATCATGGTATATATATGCACATGTAGTTGGTTGGTAGTGATCAATTAATTTAGTGTATCACCACTTAGTTTTAATTCATGTTATCCCTCTCCCTTTTGCTTTGCAAGCTAGTGGTGTAGTGTTGTGATCATAAATCATACATCAAGGGGTAATTTCCCTATAATCTAGAGGTTTATTCCACTTAGAGTTCACCCACAACCTAGGGATAATATCATTATATAACTCAAGTGGGAGGGCTTGAAATACCCTCTCAAGGGTGAAAATTTGAGATATAACATCTTCTATCTGAACTATGTCTACAATCTAGACTAAATTTTGTCATTATCCTACATATATTCCTATATGAATTGATACAGTGAGAGTAATGGGAAAATTTGGTTGTTGTTTGTAAACCAACAAAAAAGTTTATGTTTTTAGGGAATGTTTGTGTCTGGTCTTATTTACCCATAATTCATACTTTAGTAGTATGTGTTATTCTCTTGGTTTTCTTTCTAATGATTTATTTATGGCTTCCATCATATTTTTGTTGGTTGGTTCAACAATTCCATTTCTATGGGTAATAGTTTGAATTAAACTTAACAATAATCTGATTATTATAGGCCCATTCAATGAACTTCATATATTAGAAATCTAGGCCATTGGCACATACCAGGAAAACCTTATATATATATATATATATATATATATATATATATAATGGGTTAAAATATTTTACTCAAGGAAGTTGATCACGTATTGTGCTCATGAATTATTTATAGAAATGACTTTAGTCCAACTTGTGCAATAATTTATTGTAGTCAACACAAACTTGTGTCTATATGATGAATTAGGATTGATAAATCCCATAAAATATAGACCCCATTCTAAAAGAAAGGCATCCTTCAATCATAGGATATAGAAACATAGTAGAATTGACTTATCTTTTCCAAAAAAATTGGCATTGGTGATAGTTTCTAACATGATTGTGGGAGTCATTAAAAATGGTAGGCTAATATAACCCATCCTAAAAAAAATTTGAGTTGTAGCATTCCTTGAGGGGTGTCCATTACCAACATTCTGGTGAATTTTATTGAGGATGTCTAAAAAGTCTTCTCTAGAAACACATCTCAAATAAATCCCTTTATAAATCTTTTGATAAATCACTCCATTCTTTATCATTTAAAGTGTTGAATTAAGGCTAAGTGCTCTTTTTTTTTCTCCATTTAATTCCAGAGGACACATGCCTATAAGTGAGTAGTGAATTATTTGGGCATAATAGTCTCCTTTAGCTACCTAAGACTTGTTAATCTACTCAATGGAGATGCATGGATCAATCCCTACCATTAGTTGATTTAATACCCTAACCTCAAACCATCTTGGTAGGTTTGTTTTCAATATCAAATTTTTGTAGCCTAGCCATCCATTTGTCTCTTCTCTCACCTATCTCATTCTAACCAAGTGTATTCTTCATGGATTTGACCAATGCATATATTTATTTGTCTATCATGGAATACCTTAGTTATGCATCTTTAAAATTAGTAATCATAAATGAAATAGGGTGTTCATTATATTTAACTTTTTACATGAATATTGTTTTTATAATATGATCTGATGCAAATGAAGACAAGAAAAGATCCTTGTTAAAATCAGGGTTGATCAGGTCTAGTGTATGGGCAATGGTAGTTCTAATGTCCTTAAATGATTTCTTTTCCTCTATTTTACATTTTATTTTTGAATCCTATTTTAGCATAGAATTCAATGGTTTTACAATTTCCACAAACCATGAAATGAACTTTCCAACAAAAAATATTTTTCCAAAGGACTTATTCTCTTTTTTTGTTATTAGGACATGAAATTATTGAGATAACTTGAAATATTTTAGGATCAATCAAAATTCCTTCCTTGATGATAATATGGCCAATAAATTTACCTTTTATGACCATTAAAATGATCTTTAGATTTGGAGAGATCTTATATCTTTTCATCTATAAAAAATCTTTGTAAGTGGGATGCATGATCTGCTCTATCTTTGGAAAAGATAGTCAAATCATCCATGTAGATGATGGTGCACTTACCAATGAGTCTTTGAAAATAAAAATACATGGCACATTGTAAAGTAACACCTACATTTATTAGTCCAAAAGGCATTCTTTTATATGTAAAAGTTCCCCGTTTAGTGGTGAAATTAGTTTTCATACAATCATCATTCTCCACCAATACCTAATTGTATCTTAAGAAACCATCTAGAAAGGACATCATTTATGACCCACTAATTATTTAAATTACTTCATATAGGGAAGGCAAGGGATAATTTTCCTTTTCTAAAGCTCTGTTAAGGTTCGTGAAATCCACACTTAGTCTAATTTCACTATTTTTCTTCTATATAAGAACTAAATTGGCCGTCCAAGTAAAATGTCTGATAGGGAATATAATTTTGACACTAAAGAATTTCTAGACTTATTTTAGTATGAGAGGATCCAGAATGGGATTAATCAATATTTATCTCTACTTAAAGTTTTGTGTTATTTTTTTAGTGGTATAGTATGTGTGATAACTCTAGGATCAAAATCTTTTAAGTCTTCATAATTCCAAGAAATTCCATATTTATATTTAGTCAATAATTTCCTTAGTGTTTGTTTCCCTTGTTTTGTATAACATAATCCAATGTTAATTATCTGGGGATGTTCATTTATTCCTAAATTCACCTTGGTGAAATCAGATTCATTGGTATTAGACTATTTTTATTTTTTATCTTGATGGTCCATGTTAAAGACCCAATTCAAGTAGACCATCCCTTTGGGTATATTGTTTTATTTTAATTATAGGATTCCATCATTTTCATTGTCTTCCTTATTCATTGGGTCAATGTACTTTTCATTAATAATTTAAAATTCAAATGCACAATAATTTTCAATGAATTATTGATCTATTGGCCATCATAAAATACCTAGAAGTGGTCAACATTATTAGGAACTAAAGGACATGGCACTAATTCCATAGAATTGCTTTTGCATTTTTCATTCCTATAAGGGGGCTAATTTTATTTCTAAAGCAACCAAGGAATACATTTTATGATTTTTCTCTCTTTGGATTGAATTTATATTGAAATTTTAAAAATATTCTATCAAATCCCAAGCTTTATGCTTGTGCTTATTTAGATATGATAGCTTGCATTGATATCACCTCTTGGTCTGGTTAACAACTAGTTTTGAGTCTCCAAACATTAATAGTTGTTTGACATTATGTTTCAATGCAAATTAGGGTCCCAAAATTAAATCTTTGTATTTTTCACATTTAATAGTACATGAAAATTATAATCAAAAAGTAACAAGGTACTACTTTTGGTCAAGATCATTCAATGTTATGCCAACACTAGAGCCTTGTTTAGACTTAACACCATCAAAATATAAATCCCATAGCTATGAAGGACCTTCAAATTCTCATTCATTTTTTTTAGGTTTAGTCGTGAAAGTGTAATCCCTACATGTGATGAAGTAAAATTTATTCTTTCATTTTTGTCATTATATTTTGTGATCACATGCTTCATTTTTGGTTCTCTATTGACTCTGATCTGATTGGCTACTCCTTTCTAAAGTAACAACATGTGTAAAAAATTTGTGACCTTATATCCATTTAATTTTTTTGAAATTTCATGGCTTAGGAGTAAAACATAAGCCTCAAGGATGTCAACTATGAAGATATCAATGTACTTCTAAACACATGCTTCAAATGCAATTTTCATGTGGACATTTATCAATTCTCCCACAACTAGGATTATAGAATTATCTAGAGTCAACCCTAGTATTTTACATATTCCAATGGGAATTATACGTGTTGAATCACTTGAGTCAACTAATAAATCATGCACATTATTTCCAAAGATTTTGATAGTCAATACAAAATATGGGACCTCATATTTATCTTTATACATGACTATATTTGCATGTGTCATTTTTAATTTGTCAGCAGATTATTTATTAGTCGGAGCCTTGAGTAAAAGATCCATTTATTCTCTAATTTGAACTAGCTCATGGAGAATAATTGTTTTCCTTAATTTTATTTACATCCTCCACTATTTTATGTCCACTCTTAATGTGTGGACCATGTTATTACTAGTGATCATTCCCTCTAGGAGGAAGTGTATTTTTATTAGCATTTAGGTTGGTGTGAATGACTACATTATTGTTGGGAGGTGTAGAAGTTGTGGTAGGTTATTGATTGTTGTTTCTCATATTATATTTATTTATTTATAATTTTTTAAAAGAGTAAATCTCATCTATGTTATTTTTTGGTTCATTCTCATCCTTGACAGGGAATGGAAAATCACAAATCTCAAACACCATGGATATACTAGAAGTGTTAGGGGCACCAATTATGGATGATTCCTATTAGTTTGGGAATACCTTGTATCTTTCCATTTTATTTTAAAATATTTAAAAATTAGTACAAAATTATATGCAATATATTTCACCATGTTATGCGATAATATGGACTCTACACCAATTAGGTAAGATTGCCTCACAAATATTTATCTCAAGATATTTATTGGGCTGAGGATCTAAACTTTTGTCTGATCTATTGAATGGTATGGTGTATCTTTGGAATTAAAAATTCCTATTGGATGATTTCCCTATAGTGTTTTTACATGTTTATAAACTCATTATTAAGTTTATTCACCATGCATTTTATGGCATATAATTCAATTTTGGTAGAATCAAAGGTTATCCCCTATGTGGTAGAGGTGTTAACTAAGACTAAAGCCTAATTATGATTCTATTAATTAGAAACCTATGTAAGATTATTCAAAAAACTTAGGTTCTAATTTGGTGTAGCATGAGTCAGAGGTAACTAAGTGAAAACCTGTTATGATTATGTGCCATAAAACTATGGTAGCATTTAGAATGGGATTCAGAACTAGGAAATTTGGATCGATATTGGGCGTGGTTTACAATTGAGGATTCAATTGTCTATCAATGTTAATAGCCTCATCATAAGTGTATTTTAAGTTATTTATATCCTAAGTTTTATGCAGGAATACTATAGTCATATGATCCAAGGAATTTTTATACATTTCAAGGGTTAAGGTAGTATCAAGTCTATATGCATTAGCCACATGACTATACATTTTTTAAATTTTGCATTGAAGGCTCTAATTGGTTCATTGGGTTCCCTTCTCATGATGGAAAATTGTTGTTATATCACACTGGGACTGGTAACTTATCCAAATTATGCTATAATTTTTTTCATGACATTAGTTCCATGACCTAATCAAACTTTCTAGAATGTTATAAAACTAGTCATAGGTATCATCCTATAATGTGAATGGGAATAGTTTGCATGAAAAATCTTCATGAACTACGTTAATAAAGCCTAGTTTAATTTATAAGGCTTTCATATGTTTCTTTTTAGTTTAAACCCCAAAAAGAGATAATGAAGTAGGGTACTTCTATGTGTTCCTACATAAATCATGGATGGCACCATCTATGATGATGGTTGAATCAACTAACCAAGCCATAATAAAGCATTGAGGTTAGTTCCCTTGGGTTGGTGAATTTGGCTAAGTAATAACTCTCTTAGGGATACCTCTATCTAATTTAGGTATTTGATGAACCTGTACAGGTGCTAATAATAATATACTAGACTCATAATTGGCCCTTATCAACCTTATTGGTGGATCTAGTGTACATAACTCAAGTGAATCTTAACAATTGGAGATTATGGGCCCTCCTTCTATCACCAAACAAAACTTGATGTGGGTTTTATTCACATCAAGGATTATTATGGGAAGGTCCCTAACATTTTAGGATAGATTAAATATTCACTCCAAGGCACATGTTACATGTCTCATTTTTATAAATAACCACATGGTGAAATAGTGGTTATTAACTGTGAATGGCTCATATATAATGGATGTTTGGATTCTACTTGGGATGGATGGGTGGATCTAACCTACAAAAATTCTATCCAAAAAGATTTAAAAATGAGGGAAGAGTAAGGTAGAAAATAAAAGGCTTTATGATCCATTTGGAGATTAAACCCTTCCAAACTAACTCACTATACTGGGCCAAACATATGTCACAAACCAATGTCTTATGTCATTTATCAAAGAGCACAATACATAGACAAACATAATGAAGAGTCTAAGGAAATAATTACAATTATATTTAATTATCATAATAAAATATGTTGTTAGTACCAGTTTTCTAAGCACATCCTATGTAACTAACAAATTATAAATATGATCTATAACCAAATAATTGATAAGACTAATAGATTATTCAATCTTATCTATGAAGAAAACATGCACTGATCCTATCATATATTTTATCAACTTAATGAAAATTCTTTAATGAATCATAAAAAATTGGAAGATAAAAGCATATCCACACAAACTCATAGAATGGTCCTAAAAATTTTCTTCACTTCCATTAATTTTCAAAATATCCTTTAAAATAATAGATAAAATACATGGTTATATAATTTTTGGATAGGATCACCTCATCCATGTAAATTATCTAAATTATAAAATAAGACTATCTAGTGATGCAAACTCAAGATGTTTTAATTTGAACCATAAATAAAATCCTTATTGTAGCTCTTTTTCTCATGGATAAATACATAAATAGCTCAATAAAAAAGAGCTCCAAGAGTCAATCATAGAGTTTGAGTGGTACTGGTAGTTGTAACTATATTGAAACCAGACTAAATTGAAGTTGAAGCTGGTAAACTAGAAACACCAAGAATAAGGGCTATATATGTAAATAATCCTTTCATTCTTGTCATGACTGAATTCTATAAATGTGTTACTTCATTTATGACTATAATTGTTCCTTGTTTTGCATGCAAAGGATTAGAAATAGAGGGTAAAATCACCATCACTAGCCATGTCATAATGTATACCTTGTGTACTTGGGAAAAGAATATTTGGTCATCAAAACTTGAGATTTTGAAGATAAAACTCTTGCTTGAATGTCCACCATCCCTATTGCTTTAGCTTTTCATATTTGGTCACACATGTTTTAAAATACAATACAATAGATTCAAAATCAATGATGGGCCTTTTAAATAATAAGGTGATTTTATCTATTAGCTTCTTATGTAAATTTATTAAGGCCCTAAAATAAGTACTTAAAGCTTCTGAATATACCATCTTATCTTTAGTAAACATAATCAATTAGATTACCTGGTCATTGCTACCAAAGCTATGCTTTCAACTTCTATTTTGAAACTATTAGAAGTAAATATCAGCAAGTTTTCAAAAAATGGTTTGGTGACTACTTTCCCTTGTGGTATGTATACCATGAATGTGCATATCACCAAGATTATAAAATACCATTTTCTCTTAGATAATTATCTAATAAACTAGATATTGCATATTTTAATGCCATTATATGAGTTGAGTTCTCTTTCCTATTACAAAAGTTTGAGATAAAATAATGTCTGGGAGGTGTAACAAGTTAAGGTGATGGTATTGCTTTTACCTAGTTGATTTCTCAATAAAATGTAATTTAACATCAAAATTATTCACTTCATAAAAATTCACCACATTTTTCCATTATGGTTTTGATTCTCCCATACATTGTCGGATAAAGGATATTACATCATAAAGGATCTTAGCCAAGCTATAAACATTGTCTATCCTATCGTTTGGAGGATATACTATAGTTTATGCCTCTATTATTTTATTTTTCTATTGAAATCCACAAAACATACTTTTTAGTATTCCCCTAGTAACATCTATTATAGATATGGGGTCTTTTTGAATTTCATCTTCCTCTCTAGGCTTGGTTTTCCTCTTATTTATCAAGGAAAAAATTTCTTTCTCTCTTAAAAACTCCATGAGATTCCCAACAATATTAATATTAATTCATCTCATTATTTTGAACTCGTTTGATGTTTCATCAAACTCTATAGTTAGTCTAAGTTCCTTAGCAATCATTAGAGCTTGCCTAGTTAACTGCTATGATTGTATCTTTTGTATCCATGCATAAATCACCAGGAGATATTGGAGAGAGATTTGAGTAGTGGCAGATAAATTGGTCTATAGTGGAGGTATAATGATAGAAGGAGATGGATGACATTGTGTATGTGTCATTAGGATGGAAGGAGATGAAGAAGTGGATCAAGGAAGTATAGGTAATGAAGGTAAAGGTGAAGTAAGCAACCTCTCCTTGAATGTATTTGTCTAGGGGTATCTTAAAGACATATTTGGTGAGATCATTGTCTAACTAAAAAATTATGGAATCTATTAGGCTTTTTAGAGGTACAATCACTGAGAGGGGAAGGAATCTATGAGCCCAAATAATCTAGCTTCAATTCTAATCTTTACAAACACTTAATTAGTCACCATAAGCATTAATGAAGCATATATATCATTCATAACAATGAGCAAGAGAGACAATGCAAGATCAATCACATAACACAAGACATACATGGGAAACCCTCTTGGCAAATAAAACCCACTGGAACTTGTAATTGGATGACTATCCTATAATAACAAGAACCAATTTAGACCATCTACAAATGATCAAGGAAATACAATCCCTATTTAGTGAGACTATAATCCCACAAGGTGGTGCCACACCTATCTAGTTGAGTTATAATGACAAATAGACTTTTATCAAGTTTCACCTTGCAAGGAGAATACAAACATCTTAGATGTTGATCTGCCATAATAAAACCTATGAACACATCCACCTATGAACTGATGTCTTCAACACGTGATGATGGACCTATGTTTATCACTCTTCACCTTCGCTCACACTCAATCTATAATAGCATTATTCTACCAATAGAATTATGACCTACAGGCCAAAAAAATAGTCCTTAATTTGTTCTCCTCTTCATAGGGAACTCTACCCTTCCTTCTGTCCACAAAACACACACACACAAGCCTCTAAAAAATCTCTCTAAAGTCTCTCACACCCAAGTCTAGAAATCACCTTCTTTGAATTCACTATTTATAGAGCAATCTTGATAATCACTACCTTAGTCATCCATAAGTCATGCCTTATCCCTTAAGGCATCTTTCACATGAATACATAGCTTAATATAATATTCATAGGTTGGCCATAGCATCTATGGGTTACCCTTAAGTAGATAATACTTTTAATAAGGCCGTTGTAGCCCTTATAGGTCTCATTTGAAGTCATTCCCCCATTTAGCACACCATCAAGCAAAGAAAGAACACATGGCCACTTTCAAATACCCCCTATGTCCCATTTGACATCCTCAAATGATCATAGTCATATTATCTCACCTGTTTTATTCTCAAACAACTCAAACATAGACCATATACATAGGAATACCATTACCAAACATATAGTCAACTTCTTCAACATTGTTTATACTCAAGATAGATTGATCACATCTTCAAAATACTCATAGAGAATCCTGATAGATTCTAAAACACTCCCCAATATCTAAGTCATCATGAGACATCAAAACAACATCAATTCAAGCTCAAACATCCTTCTCAGGTCACTTATAGAACATAGTTGAATATACAGTCATATTTGGAGCACCAAAAATATGTTTGTACACACTTCTAGATCTTAAGTCCATATTACTAGATGTGCCTTGGAGTCCTCTACCACTTTGATTTTTACTACATGACCAAATTATTTATTGATCAAAAGATATGACTAAAAAACTAGACACTAGTTTTTCCTTTGAAAATTCAAATATTCAAATAAAAATAATCATAGTTAACCTTCAAGCATAATGCTCATATCTCATGTCCTCTTAGCTTTGGATCAATCTCACACCATCGATATTATCCAAAACTTAATGCATATTCTACCAAAGCTAAATGTTAAAAAAATAATAGTTAATCTCATCTCAAGCACCCTTAAAATTTTGACTCAATGTGCTCTGTTAATCTCGATAGATCAACTAGGTCTTTAGCAATCAATGCTCACTATTTGATCAATCTATATGAAAACCTTCTCCCTATTAGATCCTTATCTTTTACCTTTGCTCAGTCATTAAACATTATATACCTATCCTCATCTCACTACTACCTAACTTTTTAGAGCAATGCACATCATCGATCTTGCTTGAGATTTAAATTATGAAAAAATGACTAAGTATGGGGACCTTTTTAATATGCATGAGTAGCCATTTTTGTAACTTCTTCTGTGATATGATGCATGATGTCAAATTTAGACCAGATGATCTCCTCACATAGGAAAATCAAATCATGTGACACACTACTCCTGAGGCCTTCACATGTGTGAGATACATCACCATTAAAATGCCTCCTCAAAATCTTATATCATAGATCCAACTATGCTTAGAATTTGTCTAGGAGACCAACTTTGCTCCTTCATAGATTTTGTTGTTCTTTAGCGCATGATCTAAAATTTAGTGCAAATAAACTAAGATCAAAACTGAATAAACCCATAAGATATATTTCTCTTTATACCTTCACATGTGAAATATATGCCACCATAAAAATGTATCTCGACTCTTCTTACCACATTGTCAAATTGGCTAAGTATGGGAAAACATAGTCAAACTGCCTGGGAGCCCAACTTTACATATGCACATCTTTTGACATACTATATCACATGATCTAAAATTTAGTGCAAAAAGAATAGGCACAAAATGAAAAAACCCATATGATAATTTTGTTTTGACACCTCCATTCATGTTAATTTTGACCTCATAAACATGCTTACTCATCTCTACTTGAGCCCTTTTGCAAATTTGGCTAAGTATGGGAAGACAGTGAATTTTGATTGAGAAGCCAAATTTACACCCTCATATCTTTGATCATGCTTTGATGCATGACTTGAGATTTAGTGCATAATAACTAAGAACTAGTATGATCACAACCATATGACCAACTCCCCTTGACTCATTCCCATGTGGTAATGGTGACATCATCAAACTACCTACTCAAATTTTTTACCACTAGACCTAAAGTGTCTAGATGAAAACTAAGATCAACCAGATGAAATCCAATCATACACACAAGCATTCAAAGCATATAAAACCTCTTATAGACCCCTTGCATATTCTCAATACTCCATACTCATCCCTAGATGTCTCTAGCCATGTTAACTCTGAAGATCAACCAAGCATACTTAAAGCATACTAGGACAAACACATCACACACTTTATCATTATTACATAGACTATCAAAGCACTTCATATACTCATCAAGACATCTCCATGACATCATCATGATAACTCACCAATAATCTCCCCCTTTATTATTGATATCAACAACCATTATATATAGCAATATATATCTCACCTTCTCTCTCTTCAAGCATTCCCAAAACAAGAAATTTCTCCCCATTTGAAATAATGACAAAGTGGGCACAAACTAATCTTGAGGACCTAAAAATACTATAAAATAAGAAAGTACCATATTATAAATATGATACAAACTCCCCCTTATATTGATCCTACTTCAACTTACCTTGAGAAAATTCTCTTGCTCCATGCCAACACTCTCTTCAATCAAACACTACAACCAATGAAGAAATAACATAAAAAAAGAACTAAAATATAATGGAACTCACTAAGAAACATCTAAGAGGTACTCCTATAATATTTCTAATAAATTTCACCTTTTGAGCATCTTCAGATTTTCACACACCATGAAGAACCAATATACAGGGTTACTAGCCTTCTCTCTCAAGCTACCACAAGGACTACCAATAGGACTTCATTCCACTCACCAAAAAACAAGAATGATCTAAAAAACCTAATAACTCACCTTTAATCAAACATACCTTTATATTTTGGATAAATTAAACAAAAGGCACTCTTCTTCACACTAGGCCTGTCTAGCCTCCTTGTAGCCCTACATGGAACTTGCAATGCCCACAATTTTTAGTAGACACATATTCAAGACCTAAAACTTCATATCTAGAGTATTATCATATACCCCTTCAATTACACCACCTTGAATCACTAGGATCATCCTCTGAAACATACTTCATTCACAAACCTACTAGCTAATTAACCCTCCATTTTGATAAAAACTTGAATAACTTGAGAACCACAAATCTTCAAATCTCTATGAAGCTTGATTTGACCACACATTTGGCCCATTAAACATATTAATAAGACTCAAATATTAAATCATAATGAAAACTAATTTTATATCATATCTCAAAACCCTAGAATATCAAAACAAATAGGGTCAACAAACCTCCTTCTAGTCAATGCACACCTATGAAACTTATTGCACACCTAGAGACACCCACCACACACTTCTAGACCAAAAATTGAGCCTTCACACCTTTGAGATACTTGAATTCTTTTAGACCTCAAAAACACTTAGATCTCATCACAAATAAGTGTATAGACCTTTATGAGCATCAACCTCTTCTTGACATTTGCATCAATCTCATTAAGCCACCTAGAACCACCCATTCTGACTATGTACTACATTACCTTCAAAAACCTCTAAAATAAGATCATGAACTTATTGTTCACCCTTAACCAAAGACCTTATTATAATTATAATTATCGTATTGAGCACATAAACATTATTCTCCATTGAAAGGAGTCTCTTAAGAAGCATAGACAGAGACCTACTCTACAACACAATACTATACCATGGTGTGTAACTAGGAGTTGCCCACAACTCCTCATATTCCTTCTCTTCCTTTTTCATCTAATACTTATATTTATTATTTTTATTCTTCTTTGGATTATGATAAATAACTTCCTCATCCACTACAACATTATCCTTTTCTTATATGATTGGATTGATAATACATGAATACAACATAGATTCATTGCATACCTTTTCATCTGAAGGATCCACCTTGAAGTTTGAAACCTCATTACTAGGCATAGATAATATATGTTCTTTACATGATACATGATCAATAATAAAAAAATGTTCACTTGGATCCATACATACCTCAGGACTAGCTTCAACTAACACCTTGGTCTTCTCTTTGAGATTGATCTCTTCATTCTCAACATGAGCAGACAATGAAAGCCATTAACACTCTTCAACTTATGAAGTATTATCCACCATAGAAAAAAATTTACTTGGACCTACAGTCTCATCATGACTCACGCTTCTCACCTTTGGCTTCCATGTGATAACATGCCTTCTTCTTTGCATTGTATGAGACTGATTAGACCTATTCTGACTTATAGACTTTTGATTGTAGAACCTAGTAATGTGACCTATCTTTTCACAATTATAGCACACCATACCTTTACAAGAAATGTATCTTGTCATAATTTATTTGGATATAAATTTGTATCATGTCTTATGTCATGATAATTAAATCACTTGACTATGTTCATACCTTTTGACTGATGACCCCTATCATATTTCCACACAAACTCATTTCTAACAGGTCTCTTGCATTCTCTAGTCCTATGACCAAATTGATTACATGTGTAACAATAACCATTGAAGCTTACATACCTCATGGAATTTTGTTGTTATATCTGATTTTTCTTCATTCTGCTAGCACCTTCAATCATTTTTTAATGATTTTTCTTCAAAGTATGATCGTCTTAGTTCACATTAGTCTTCATCTTGTTTTGAGTAACATTCTTTTGTTCTTCTTCATATCCAAGACCAATTCTATCACTGTCATGCTTTTTACCACTCATAAGGTTATCTTGATAACATGAGATATTTTCAAATCTAATAAATGACTTCACCTTACTATATTTCTTCTATAACTCAAATTTCAAAGACTCATTTTTAGAAACATACCTTGAACATTCTTCTTATTTGGCTCTTAGACTTTTAGACATAGATTCCAACTTAGAATTAACTAACATGACAACACCTTTATGCTCCCTAGAGTATCCAACCTATCTTACCTCAAATACATTGAATTTATCCTCATAATCCTTGATCTTATATTTCATCTTCTTATTGATCTTATTCTCAATCTTCAGTTCTTCAAGAGAAGTCATCAAAATAGTCTCACAATCCACCTCATCTTTATCATTATTTGAATCACTCCAAGTAGACACCTGATGTGAGCCTTATTCACCTATAAACATAGCTTTATCTTAAGTATGACCATCATATTCATGATCATATTCTGAGTCACTGTCTTCACTTTCATCTAATGAGCTGTAATCTTCTTTGGTGTAGAGACTCTTCTTATTTTTGAAGGACTTCTTATTGTTAAATTTTTTGAATCTTTTCTTCATGTATGTCTTTTTTTCATCATCTTGGCCTTTAATATTCTCTTCATCATAATTATTATCATGCTTATAAGGTTAATTATGAGCAAAATGTCCTATCTCTCTATAATTAAAACATTTGAAAGGTAATTTACCCTTATATTTCCCTGAGCCTATGTTCAATTTCCTAGTAATCAAAGCCATTAGTTCATCCTCATCAACGTTAGATATGTCATCCTATTTGGATTTATTACCTTGGAACTTCTTCTTAGGTTTAATATTTGTTTTGAATGAATCTTCCTTATTCGGTGGTATATCATCATTTATTCTCATCTCATATGTAGTAAGGGTGTTATGCAACCGATCCATCTTAAACTGAGTAAGATCATGACCCTCTTCTATAGGAGATAATTTTGGATCAAAATTGAGAGATAGATACCTTAATACCTTTTTAAATATAGTTTCCCCTTCAATATTCTTTCTAAAACCTCTGATGATGTTCACATGCTCATCAACTCTCCACAGAAAGGATGCCACAAAATCTTCTTCCTTCATCTTGAGACTTTCAAATTATATTTTGTGAGTCTATAGCTTAACAAGCTTAACCTTTGAATATCATTCAAAAATGGTATTCATTTTTTCCTATATCTCTTTATTAGATGTACAATGGATTACCTTGGTGTATTCAGTCTCTAAAATACCATAAGTGATAACATTCATTGCCTTGGAATTATTCTCAAATAACTTCTTATCTGCAACACTAAATGGAGATATAATAAGAGCAACATAACCATCTAGAATATATTGTCATACATTAAAACCTAAGGACATAATATATGTCCTCATCTCTGCACTCCAAAAATCATAATTAGATCCATTGAACATTAATGCTTGCTTAGTAGAGAAACCTCCTTGATGACTACCCATTTTGTACCTTAGATCACTTACAAGTTATTAAGACTTTACCAAAGGACCTGATATAATACCAATTATTAGAGGTAAAATCACTGAGATGAGGGTGAATTAGTGAGCCCAAATAATCCAAACTCAATTCTGATCTTTACAAACACTTAATTAGTCATCACAAGCATTCATGAAGCATACATATCATTCATAACAATGAGCAAAAGAGACAATGTAAGATCAATCACATAACATAAGACATATGTGGGAAACCCTCTTGGGTAATAAAACCAAATATAACATATACTTATACTACTATCCTATAATAACAAGAACTAATTTAGACCATTTACAAATAATCAAGGAACTATAATCCCATAAGGTGCTGCCACACCTGTCTAGTTGAACTGCAACAACAACCAGACTTTTTGCAAGTTTCACCTTGAAAAGAGGCTAAAACCACATTATATTTTGATCTACCAAAAAAACACCTATGAATTGGTTTCTTCAACACCTAATGATGGACCTTTGCTTATCACTCTTTACCTTCACTCACATTCAATCTACAAGATCTTTATTCTTATAGCATAATTATGACCTAAAGGCCATACAAATAGTCCTCAATCTATTTTATTCACATTTCACTCTACCCTTCCTTCACTCCATAAAACACACACACAATCCTCTCATAAATCTCTCCAAAGTCTCTCACACCCAAGTCTAGAAATCACCTTCTTTGATTTCACTATTTATAGAGCAATCTTGATAATCACTACCTTGGTCATCTATTAGGCATTCCTTAGCCCTTAAGGCATATTTCACATATATACATAACTCAATACAATCTTCATGGGCTGGCCATATCATCTATGGGTCACCCTTAAGAAACTACGCCTTTTAATAAGACCTTTGTAGCCCTTATAAGTCTCATATGAACCCATTCCCCCATTTAGCACACTATCAAGCAAAAAAATAACACAAGAACACTTTAAAATACATATATACACTCCTTATTCCCCCTTATAAATCTTGAAATGATCATAGTCATCTTATCTCACCTTTGCATATGCTCAAAAAACTCAAACTCAAACCTTATGCACAGGAACATCATTACTGAACATACAGTCAACTTCTTAAGCATTTTTCATACTCAATATAGATTAATCACACCTCTAAAATATTCATAGATAATTCTCATGGAGTATAAAACACTCCCCAATATCTAAGTCATCATGATACTTTGAAACAACATCAACACAAGATCAAACATCCTTCTCGGGTCACTTGTAGAACATAGTCAAACATACAGTCATATTTGAAGGACCAAAACTAAGTCTATACACACTTATAGATATTAAATTTAATATTAATATATTCACCTTAAAGTCCTATACCCCTTTTATTTTTACTACATGATCAAATTCATTCTAGATCAAAAGATATGAATCAAAAACTAGACACTAGTTTTTCCTTTACAAATTCAAATTTTCAAATACAAATGGTCATTGTTAACCTTCGAACATAATGATCACATATCATGTCCTCTTAAATTTAGTTAAATATCACATTATTAATCTTGTCTAAAATTTAACACATATTCTACCAGATCCAAATGTTAAATAACTGATAATTGACCTTATCTCATGCACCTTTGAAATGTTGACTCAATGCACTCCATCAATCTCTATGGATCAACTAGGTATTTAGTAATCAGAACTCACTGTTTGATCAATATGTACAAATATCTACTCACTATTGGATCCTTATCTTGTACCTTTGCTCAATTATTAAACATCATGTACCTATCCTCATCTCACTACTTCTTGACTTCTTAGAGTAACATGCACCATCGATCTTGCTCAAGATTTAAATTATGTAGAAATGATTAAGTATGGGGACCCTTTCAATATGATTGACCAACCATTTTTTAACCTTAATAACTTCTTCTATGTTATGACACATGATCTTAAATTTGGACTAGATGATTTCCTCACATATAAGAATCCAACCATGTGACACACTACTCCGAAAGCCTTCGCATGTGCAAGATATATCACTATTAAAATGCCTTCTCAAAATATTCTATCATAAATCCAACAATGCTTATAATGTTTATAGGAGACCAAATTTGATCCTACATAACTTTTATCATGCTTCAGTACATGATCTAAAATTTAGCACAAATAAACTAGGATCAAAACTAAACAAACCCATAGATCAGTTTCTCTTGACACCTTCACATGTGAAAGATATGACACCATAAAAATACTCATTCTACTCTTCTTACCACATTTTGAAGTTGGTTTAGTATGAGAAAACATAGTTAAACTACCTGGGAGCCTAACTTTGCATATGCATATCTTTTAATGCACTACATCACATGATCTAAAATTTAGCACAAATAAACTAGGCATAAAAGTAAACAAACCCATATGATCATTTTGTATTGAAACCTCCATGCATGTGAATTCTGACCTCATCACCATGCTTACTTAGCTCTTCTTGAACCCTTTTGCAAATTTGGCTAAGTATGGGAACATAGTGAATTATGACTCGGAAGCCAACTTTGTACCCTCATATCTTTGATTGTAATTAAATGCATGACTTGAGATATTATTAATAGAAACTAGGGAATAATATGATCAAAACCATATGACAAAATCCCCTTGACTCATTCTTATGTGTAAATGATGACATCATCAAACTACCTCCTCAATTTTTTTGCCACTGGATCCAAAGTGTCTAGATGAAAATTCTGATCAACCAGATGAAATAAAATCATACACATAAGAATTCAAATCATATAAAACCTTTTATATTACCATTTTCATATTCTTAATACTCCATACTCATCCTTGGACATCTCTATCCATGTCAACTCTGAAGATCAACCAAGCATACTTAAAACATACTAGGACAAGCACATTGCACACATTGTCATTGTTACATAGACTATCAAAGCAATTCATCCACTAATTAGGACACCTCCATGACATTATCATGAAAACTCACCAATAAGGTGAACCTAATTAATATAAACACACAATTGAGTGAGGAGATGAGCTTACATGGGTTGTGTGGGAAAAATAGCGTATGATACAAGGTCTTTAAAATGTGTACTAGATAGTATAGTGTATAACTTAGGTAAAGGCAGAGTTAGTTGTATAATGTAAACTTGACTTAGACTCTTCATAAATTGGTAAATATAACAATATTATATAGACATAAAACTAGAATAATAAATAATGTAAGTCAAAGAATCAAAACTTTTAATACTTGTCATACCAATTAAATTCATAGGAGTTATAGAAATTGGAGGAACTAATACAAAGGCATGGGATATAGTGACTTGGGTCAAACCTTGAAAATGAGATATTGAAGTGACTATAGGTGGGATAAATAAATTATTTGAATAACCCACCATGATCTACTTCACCTTATCCATATGAATATTTTTAAGTGTTGGGAGGAGTAGAAGTTACAGTCACAAAAGCATTCTATACGGGCACGTTATGTAAAATGTTTAATGGTGTATCTTACCTTGGGTTCTCAGCATAACTTATATCTATATCTTTTTATTATTCTTGTTCATTTAAATATTACTTTGTCCTTTGTGTTTATGTATCGACTAAATTTTATATGGTAGGAGAGAGAGATCTTCTTACATAAGTTATAGCCAAAAGAGATGCAGTCATATACAAGGAAAGAGAAGAAGAGAATTGACTTATCATTGGAGCTTGAAGTGTAAATAATATTATATTAGGGGGAGTTAAATTAACTATGATCTTTAGGGGTTCATCTACTTCTATGACTTATTGCTTTAACTACTATGGCTCTTGGACATTATTAAGGACTCATGACCTTAATTATTTAGCAATTTCCTCTTTTATTTCTTATAGTGCTTACCCAACTTCTTCATAATTAGTTTACTCTTGATCAATTCTAACAACATCTTATTTTGATATGGTTGGGTCATATTGTATCATTTGGTAAATTCTCATTGACATTTAGCCTTTTCTCATTCTTGTCTAGACTTATGAATCATCCTCAGGGTTGAGGAAGATTATGTCCTATTCACATTTTGGTGGCATAGTCATTCCTGAACTATCTAGAGAATTTATTAATTTATTATTTTATGACATTCCTAGGATCCAACCATCTGAGTTCAACCAATCTAAACATAAACAAACCCCAATTTTTTGATGTTTCAGCAAGTTGTTCATTATTCTGAAATTATCATCTTTTAATGTTGAGAGGCATATTGTGGTACTTGGCTAATCTTGCCTTCTTCAAATTATCATCCACACTATTATAAAAATGGTAAGATATCTCTTTCTTAGCTATTTTATTTGGTATAATTATAGGTAGTAATAAATGGGCTACCAAGGTGCCTTCAACTCTTATGATAGTGTGATCTAGGTAGAACCAGTAATCTCCCAATGTCTTAAGTAATATGTTAATATGGTTTAACAACCTGAGCATAGGTTTCCCATTGATGGATATATTATTTAACCCTAATTTGGATAAGATTTATTATCCTATCATTTTTAGTATAATAGGGTTAATAATATATAAATGATAATGCAGAAGGGTAATAATTAGATCTATAACATGCCAATTGGGTGTTAAACTCTAATATAAGCATACACTAAATTTATTATGTTGAGTATAGGATAGATATAGAAATTAAAACTAAGTTATGATTATAAATGATAAATAATTAATATAATTATCTTATTTTTATTCTAACATAGTGTTAGATCTACAATAGGTAGGAAACATGCTAAAAGATAGTTTTGGAATATTTGCCAATTCTAGATCTAACACTTATGGTGCTCTGGATACTAATGTCAGCTTGGGATGGTTACATCAATGTTATTTTATTTATTCAACATAATTTTATTATATATAATACCTATTGTAAAGGGATGGACCACCTATATGATTTTGGGTTTGACTTTTTCTCCACTTTGGTACATTTGTATCTAGGTCATAGACTGTTGCTCCTCATGAATTTGTAAAACCCTAGTTATTCATCTTTATTGTGACCTTAGGTAAAGTTGGGTTAGTGGGAACATGGTGTTGATATGACCCCAAATATTCCATTTTCATAGGGTACTTCTTAAATATCCAATCTCCATAAGAGGGTCTCAAACTCATAATTATCCCCTATGTGTTGACTTATGTGTCAATCATGCAATATTATACTAAACAAGTATAACATTGACCTAACTTGTAAATTGGAAAATAGATCTCTCAACTTACTCCTTTAGTACTTCAAACCTATATATATGATTTACCTCTGACTAGTATAGATATATGTAAGCTTTGTTTAATTGAATGTTTGATAAAGTGCTTTTGATAAGTTACCTTGGTCACTTTGGTTTTTTGCTAGGTATTGATAGGTGAGAAATGAATGAGGGTTGATCTTATATTTATATCAATCACTTATGCCAACCATTAGGATACATTTCATTTATAAATTGGATGACTTTGGGGCACTAGATATTTGCATCGATTCAAGACACTGATGTCAACACTAGTGTTTATCCCAAATATTAGTATCTAGGGAGTAGGAAAGTAGGTACATGTTCAAAAATTACATATATAAAAGATAAATACATTAATATGTGAGACTTGTAGAAGAGGAAAAGGTTTGAACTAAGAGGAACGACCAATTTTTGAGTTTGCCAAGTGTATTGGATGGTAGAGCCTGATCTTATTAGAATGCCCAATTCTTGAAGGGGGGTGTGGGGGGGAAGTGACCTACATGGAGGCCCCCCCTAGTGGGGGTTCAAGGGTAGTTACATCAAATTAAACATTTTGTGAAAAATGCATTATAAAATATTGTAATTTCATAGAAAATCTAGACCATTCACTATTAGGTTACAAATCCGATGATAGTAATTATTTTGGTGCATTTTTACCCTAATATGTAACCCTCCTTTTATATGAGGGTATTTTAATAATGGTGGTGCACTATGTGTGAGTGAAAAGGAGATTGTAGTCGATGTATTATAGGTTTATCCCTTCATTTGTTGGACTGAATAAGAGAAAAATTGGCTATTTCTGTGTGGATGTAGCCCATATTGGGTAAACCATGTTAAATCTATATTTTTATTATATTACATTTTTTACATTTTATTTCCATCTTTATGTCATTAATATTTCTCCACATTCTATATTCCTAAAAACTCATATCATAGTCAAAGGTTTATTTGGCAGATAAACTCATAGGAAAAGAGGGTTCCTAGTTTAAGTGGGAGCAATGGTAGAAGAAGGCAAGTTTAAGGTCAAGAAGTTTAATGGCCAAAAATTCTAGCTATGGAAGATGAAAATAGAGGAATATCTATATTATAAAGATATTTTCTTACCATTTGGTGGAATAACAAATAAGTTAGTGACTATTAAGGATGAAAAATGGGAGGTTATTGATAGAAAGGCACTAGGAATAATATGATTGTGCCTAGAAGTATCAGTGGCCTTCAATATTTCAAAAGAAAAGACAATAGAGAATATGATAAAAGAATTAGATAGAGTGTATGGAAAACTCTCAGCTTCTAACAATGTATTTCTTGTGATGCATTTATTTAATATGGATATCTTAGAAGGTGGGTCTGTTGTTGATAATTTAAATGAATTTAACGTGGTCACAAATAAGTTAAGCTATGTAGGAGTAAACTTTGATGATGAGGTTATGGATATTTTGAGTCTATGCTCATTGTCAAAAATATGTAATAGCTTGGATATGGCTATGATTACTTCTATCTAAGGTTCAAACACTTTAAAATATTGATGATGTTATAGGTGTTATTCTTAGCAAGGAAATGTGACATAAAAGAATAGGTGAGACATCAGGGAATGTTTTAAATATGTAGAATAAATGAAGACAATAGGACATAATAAATGGCCCAGATAATCATGGGAAGTATAAGATTGGTAAATCCAAATCTAGAAGAATGTTGGTGTGTTGGCATTGTAGGAAGAAAGGACACCTAAAGAAAAATTGTTGGTCTTGAAAAGAAAAACAAGGAGATGAACACCAAAATAATAATCAAGAAGCAAATGTAGTAGGTTATGTGTTTCAAGATGATTTAATACTTTCATTAGATAATATTAATTATTCTTGGGTTTTAGATTTAGGGGCTTCATTTCATGCTACACCCCATAGGAAATATATTCAAGACTATGTTCAAGGTGATTTTGGACAAGTTTATTTTGGTGATGGTGAGCCTTGTAAAATTATTATAAAGGGTAAGATATAATAAAATTATAAAATGGAAATAAATGGTTTCTAAAATAGGTGAGGCATGTTCTTGAGTTGAGAAGAAATATAATTTTAGTAGGGTAGTTGGGAAGTGAGGGTTGCACATTTACATTTGCATAAAATTCATGGAAGGTCACTAAAGAATCACTAGTTACAGCAAAAATAGAAAAGGTAAGTACATTATATTTATCTAATAGTAATGTTTAATCTTCTATTGATTTATATTTTACCTAAGTGGATACAAAATTATGGCACCACATACTTGGGCACATGAGTGAGAATGGGATTCAAATTATCCACTCAAAGAATTTGTTCCTAGATTTGAAGGTGGATTTGGATTTCTATGAGCATTATGTGTATGGAAAATAAAAGAGAGTCATATTTATTAGAGTTTTGAAGATAAATAAGGATGAAAAGTTAGAACTTATGCATAAAGATGTATGAGGACTAGATTAGGTATCATCCCTTGGTGGATCTTCTTATTATGTTACTTTTATTGATGATGCAACTAGAAAAACTTGGGTTTATTACATATGAAAAAAATCTAATATTTTTTATACTTTTAAGAAATGAAAAACTTTGGTTGAGAATGAGATAGGAAATAAGTTAAAGTGTGTCAGATTAGATAATGGAGATGAATACTTTAGTACGGATTTTGATAATAATTATTAATCCTATGGGATTCATAGAGACAAGATGGTTCTAAGAACATCACAACAAAGTGGTGTGTTAGAAAGGATGAATAGGACAATCATGGAGCATGTAAGGAGAATGAGATGACATGTAGGGTTGCCATTACAATTTTGGTTAGATTATATGGATACTATTGTTTACATAATACATAGAAGGATTTCAAGTCCTTTGGATGGTGGCATTACAAAAGAAGCATGGACATGTAAAAAGATAGATCATTCTTTTTTAAAGAATTTTGGTTGTGAATCATTTATCCATATTGATAAAGAAAATAGAACCAAGCTTGAATCAAAATCTAAAAAATGTAATTTTATTGGATATGGAGTTAATGATTTTGGTTACCATTTATGGGATTTTAAAAATCGTAAAAGCATTAGGAGTAGAGATGTGATATTTAATGAGAAGGTCATGTGTAGAGATCAATTGCAGGGAAGAAAACAAGAAAATCCAAATATAGAATATGTAGTAATTGATGAAATTAGTAGAAATGAAATTCCAAAAGTACCAAAAAATAAAAATGTGCAACAACTAAAAAAATAATAAGTACCTCAAACTCTTAAAAGTGTAGTTATAAGATCTACCAAAGTAGACTCCCTAAACAATACTCTCCTTCACTTTATTATTTATTATTGACTAATGGTGGTGAGCCAAAAAGCTATGAAGAAGTAATGCAGGTATTAAACAAAAAGAAGTGGGAACAAAGCATGAAAGAGGATATGGACTCCTTGGTACATAGACAAACTTGGGATTTGGTTTAGTTGCATGTAGGTAAAATAACATTGCATAATAAATGGGTTTGTAGGTTGAAGGAATAAGATGGAGGCAAAAAGTGGTACAAGGCCAGACCTTTTGTAAATGGGTTTGCACAAAATAAAGGTATAGTTTTGATGAAATATTTTCTCTAGATATTAAAATGACTTCCATAAGAACTATTTTAATTTTGGTAGTAGTATAAGATTTTCACCTCGAATAGTTAGATGTGAATACTACTTTATTTCATGGTGAATTGGAGGAGGAAATGTATATGGAGTAGCCATAGGGAAAAGAATTCAAAGGTAAGGAGAAAATGGTGTTCAAGTTTAAGAAGAGTTTGTATGGCCTAAAGCAAGCTCCAAGGTAGTGCTATTTGAAATTTGACATGTTTATGATAGAACAAAGGTTATAGTTTATGTCATTCTGATCACAGTGTTTATTTTAAGACTTTAGATAATGGCATCTATATTATATTATTATTGTATGTAGATGATAGGCCCTTTGTAGGGTCTAACATTCAAGATATAAATGAGCTCAAAATAAAACTAGAAATTTCATTTGTAATGAAGGATTTGGGTGTTATAAATCAAATCCTTGGTATGAGAATAACAAGAGACTATAAAAATAGAAAATTGTCATTATCTAAAGAAGAATACATCAATAACGTGTTAGTCATGTTCAATATCCAAGATAAAAAACTAGTGAGTACACATTTGGGAGGTAACTTCAAATTAAGCAAGGAATATTGTCTTAAAACATAGGAATAAATCAATTACATGTCTAAAGTGCCCTATGCTTCCGTAGTTGGAAGTTTAATATATGTTATGGTGTGTAAAAGACCATACATTACTCAAAAAATGGGATTTTTCAGTAGGTTTATGAATAATCTAAGAAAGAAGCACCAAAATGCAGTCAAGTGGACTCTTAGGTACTTGAGAGAGACCACAAATAGACAATTATGTTATGAAGGGTCAGATGTTAACTTAAAATCATATGTTAATGCATACGTGGCTAAATATTTAGATGGTAGGATGAGCACAATAGGTTATGTATTCACTTTTGGTGACATAATAATTAGTTGGATTTCAACATTGTAGAAGATAGTTACTTTGTCAACTACAGAGGCAGAGTATGTTTCAACTATAGAAGCAAGCAAGGAGATGATATAGATGTAATGGTTCATGGAAGAGTTGAGGTAGAAGCAAGAATAATTCATGTTTTATAGTGATAGATAGAGTGTGATTCATTTATCAAATAGCTTAGCATTCCATTAAATAACCAAACATATATAACTCAGGTATCACTTCATTCATTCAATTTTAGAGGATGGTCAACTAAAGTTGAAAAATATCCATATGATTCAAAATCTTGTAGATATGCTAATAAATGTAGTCACAAAGGAGAATTTGGAGAGTTTTTTAGCTTTAATATGTCTTCAAGGATAACAAGGAAGATGAGAAACATGTCAGGGTCAAAGTTCAAATAAAAGTCTAAGGAAGAGTTGCAGTGGTGAAGTTGAAATAATCAGTCTCCAAGTGGGAGATTGTTGGATGGTGGAGCTTGATCTTGTTAGAATGCCCAATTATTAATAGAGGGTGTAGGGAGGCTTAACCACCCCCCCCCCCACTATGGTTTCCATAGGGGTCTAGGGCTAGAGACCTACATGGATCCCCCTGGCATGGGTTTGATGGAAGTGCCCCTAAAACAAAAATTTTGTGAAAAATTCATTGAAAAATATTGTAATTTCATAATAAATTTGGACCATTTACTATTAGGTTATAGATATGATGATAGAAATTATGTTGGTACATTTTGGCCTTGATATATAACCCTACTTTTATATGAGGGTATTTTAATCATGGTGGCACACTATGTATGAGTGAAGAGGAGATTACAGTGGATGTATTATATGTTTATCCCTTCATTTATTGGATTGAATAAGAGAAGAATTGGTTGTTTTTGTGTGGACGTAGCCCATATTGGGTGAATCACATTAAACATATGTCTCTCTTATATTGTGTTTTATATATTTTATTTCCATCTTTATTTCATTAATATTGCTCTACATTTTATATTCCTAACAAAATGTACAAGATTAAGGTGTTATATAATCCATAAATATCATCTACATTTACACCCATTTAATCTAATAATTAAATTTCTAGTTTAAATGAATGAAATGCATACTTGGGTGTGTATAATATACCTTATCTTTATGTGTGAAAAACTTGAGTGCTTTTCTAATGACTGGCCTGCAACCAAGAGCATATTATAGTATAAAATAAGTGCATATAATCTTTGATTGAGAGTACTTGAAATATACTAAACTTAAAATAGCAAGGTTTAGGAGTATACATGTGTGTCAATGTAATTACCTTGCCTATTTGAAAATTGATTTGAAATATATTTATCATTGTAAGAATTTGAAACTAAGATTAGGATAAATATAGATAAATATTTAAATCACATATAGAGATAAGATTGGGGGAGGGAGGGAGAGAGAGAGAGAGAGAGAGAGAGAGAGAGGCTTATGCCCCTAACCTTGGAGAAAAAGTGAGTTTCCACCTAGTGGTTGAGCTTATCTCAATCATATAACCCAATGATATCTATAAATTGGTAAGGATATATGATAAAATAAATTCCAACCTAATAACTTGGTAAGATTGAGTGATTTGATCACCTCAATCATACCAAAAAGTGATCCAACTACTGCAATAGATTATCTCAATAAAGTTCATAAAAGTCCATGGGGTATCAGTACAAAAAAGTATGTGATGTGATCATAGTCCATAAAATAGTTTTTAAATCTACAAACAATTTATATTTTTAAATATTAGGCACAAATTTCATATCATATGCACCTTATATATGTCTCATGCTAAAACTGTGTATAAAAATGGTACCAATGTATAGAGTTACACCATAATTATGAATCTAAATCATATAACTATATGTTTTATCTAATTTGAAAAATTGTATAAGTGTGGAGAACATGCTTCCAAACCATTTCTCTAATATATATGGATAAAATATAAAAAATTATATAAGTACCAATGTGGAGAACATATTTCCAAAACATGTCCCCATTGTAATCTGGAGATGTTGAATATTGATTAGGTGTGGAGAATGTGCTTCTAAAGCATGCCCCCATTGAATCTAATAACTATGAATGTGTGAAATCCATGTATATTTGAAATGACCTCCATTGAATTTGAGAAATCTGAATGTGTGGAATTCATGCCCAATGACATTCCCCCGCTAAAGTTAAAAACTAATATAAATACCACATACTAAATGAATGTCTAGAACATGCTTCCAATTCATGCCCCCACTGAATCTGTAAAATATGCCAAGTGTAGATAACATGCCTCTATGACATTACCCCACTAATATTCCTTACCCCTTATGAGGTGAGGGAAATATAGTAACTAGTAGTTATCTCACCTCAAAAGGATAATACAATTGTATAATCTAGGAATGTAACCTGATTTAACTTTTTAAGACTTAATAGATATAAATCCTAGATTGTTAAAGGGATGGAGTAAATGGGTAAATACATATAAATATTATAAATGACTAGTTTAGTTGATTTACCCTAAGTAGTAATATAAAGGAGAAAGTCCACTTATTTGGAGTGAAATGTGTGCCACTAGGTGATGGTAGTATTGGAATACATTAGAAATATAGTCAAGAGTCCTTTCATTCAAAAACTCAAGTTCCACATGCCTTAATTCAATAGCATAGTCAATTGGATAGTAACATAGTACACTATTGATGAAGGCATTGTGCAAGTGTCATTTTGTGGACAAGGGCCCTAAAGCTCTAGGGATGCTACGCGAGGATTCTTAGGTCATGTATGTGTTCTCAAGAACTTTTAATCATCTTTCTATGTTATCTTTTGGTTATTATTTCTTCAAAACCCTAATTAATACCTACACATGTGAAACAACAATAGAATCAAATGTAAAAGGAATGGGAAAAGGTGGGTTATGGGATGTTACAATCAAACAATCATGAACCCCTACTATTTTGGATACTTTCTATGTTAACCCCAATGGTAGGGGTCTCAGATTAAATGTAGTTCTCCCTTAGGGAATGTGTATAAACAACATGCATGGTATGTAATAATGACTTTTTCTTAGGCCCTTATTTGATTAAATGTGTAGATCTATGTGTGATTCTGAGTAAATATGTTGAGTTTGAGCTATACTGTTGACTAATTTTATGTAATTATGTGTCAAAATAGTAAGTGATGGATGTAGAATGCCTTGTGAAGATATTTATATATAAGGATATTTATTTTCAATGTGAGACACTTGTTTCAGGCTAACAAGGTAAAAATATATATAAAATCATAAGAGGAGACCCAAAGGAGGGTAAGGACCCGAAATAAGTTAAAAACATGACCATTGGAAAATAGCATTTAGGTGGAAAATAGCATGGTCAATTATTGTCTATGACTGTGTTATTGTCCTATGTGCACAAAACTAGGTTGTGACTTAAACAAATAGGCCAGGGTACTTTGTGATTAGGAAAGGGATGACATAAAACTATTTAGGTGTAAAAATAGGGAAAATAAGTCATAATAAGGATCAAAAGACCAACGTGACCATGTGAATAAGACTTTCATTCATCATTAATAACTTCCTATGAAATAACCATAAAAGACATAGTACTTATGTTTGCTTGACCAAATTAGGATGTGTACATTTTCTCCCCATTTTAATTTAGTAATGCAATGGAATGAAAGTACTAAAGTAAAATAAAAAAGGAAATGCATAATTATACTTACATGTGTGATCCATCCATGCAGAGAATAGATGTGCTCTAGACTTGACCCACTTTTTAGACAAAGAACAGGACATGAATTAGAATAATGTCTATGAAGAGGAAATCCACAATGTGGGTATCCCTTATACTGAATCTTAGTAATTGAATGGATCATGAAAAACAAATCCCTATTTCCCCCCACTTTGATATATAATTAAGTTTGAAAAATAATCTATAAATGTGGAAAAATAAGCCATGCTTCCCCCATTTTGATATGTGAACTGAGTCTTAAAATTAGTCTATAAATGTGCAAAAACAAGACATGATTTCCCCCACTTTGATATGTGAACTGAGTCTAAGTAATAATTTGTAAATGTGGAGAAACAAGACATGCTTTCCCCCTCTCTGATATGTGAATTGAGTTTGAGACTTAATATCTAAATGTGAATAAACAAGCCATGATTCCCCCACTTTGATATGCAATTGATTCTAAGAAGTAAATGTGTTATGAGGTCAAAAATTATTGTTAGACCCATATCCTACACAAACTAGTGTAATTTGGGTCTAGTGCAAACTATGGTTCAACCATTGTAGACAACTATATGACCCAATTTGGTGACTTCTTAGTGACAACTTGAGTGTAATATGATGATATGATCATAGACCCTAGTATAGTTTTCTATTTCATCTATATAACCTAGTGAAATCCTATGGGATCAAGGACATGTGCCCTGCATCATGACCCCAAACTAGGATGTGTACATTTTCTCCCCATTTTAATTTAGTAATGCAATGGAATGAAAGTACTAAAGTAAAATAAAAAAGGAAATGCATAATTATACTTACATGTGTGATCCATCCATGCAGAGAATAGATGTGCTCTAGACTTGACCCACTTTTTAGACAAAGAATAGGACATTAATTAGAATAATGTCTATGAAGAGGAAATCCACAATGTGGATATCCCTTATACTGAATCTTAGTAACTAAATGGATCATGAAAAACAAATCCCTATTTCCCCCCACTTTGATATATAATTAAGTTTGAAAAATAATCTATAAATGTGGAAAAATAAGCCATACTTCCCCCATTTTGATATGTGAACTGAGTCTTAAAATTAGTCTATAAATGTGCAGAAACAAGACATGATTTCCCCCACTTTGATATGTGAACTGAGTCTAAGTAGTAATTTGTAAATGTGGAGAAACAAGACATGCTTTCCCCCTCTCTGATATGTGAATTGAGTTTGATACTTAATATCTAAATGTGAATAAAAAAGCCATGTTTCCCCCCACTTTGATATGTAATTGATTCTAAGAAGTAAATGTGTTATGAGGTCAAAAATTATTGTTAGACCCATATCCTACACAAACTAGTGTAATTTGGGTCTAGTGCAAACTATGGTTCAACCATTGTAGACAACTATATGACCCAATTTGGTGACTTCTTAGTGACAACTTGAGTGTAATATGATGATATGATCATAGACATTGGCATAGTTTTCCATTTCATCTATATAACCTAGTGAAATCCTATGGAATCGAGGACATGTGCCCTGCATCATGACCCCAAACTTGATATCTGATTAAATTAGTTATGTAATATGTACTCAAAATTTCATTTATATAGGGATGGTGTACCATGTAAGTGCCCCCATAATCATAACTTGAGTCTTGAACTATATCAAAATCCTATGTAAAACCTAAGAATCTAGAAAAATATCTAGAAAAACCTATGGAACCCTAAAAATATGAGTCAAACTATGTATCTATATATCTGAGTATCTGAATAGAGAAACTACATATTTTGATAAACCTACGTAACTATATGTTTGAGCCTAAGTATCTAATTAAATCTATACAACTGTATATCTAAGTAAAGAAAGTGTGTATCTAAATAATCTTATGTAACTATATGTTTGAGCTTGAGTATCTAAGTAAATCTACAATATTATACATCTGAGTAGAGAAACTATGAATATGAATAAACCTATGTAATTGTATGTCTAAGCCTGAGTATATGAGTAAATTTATGTAACTATATATATGAGTGTCTAAGTAGATAAACCATGTATTTAAGCTTGAGTATTTGAGTATATAAATAAATATTTGTATCTGAGCCTAAGTATTTAAATCATTGAATCGGGAAATCTGATTCAAATTGTGTATGTATATTTGAGCCTGGGTATTTGAGTAAATTTTTATTGGTGTGAATAGTGTATGTATACCCCCATTTTGGTGAGAGATTAAAAACTATGGTAATGAAATCAAACCAAAAATGATATTAGAAGGCATGTTAGTGGGTAGTTATCCTTGAAAAGATGGTATAGGATTGATTGTATTGATAATTATAAAAGGGCTATTTATAGATTGAGACTAAGATAGACCTGTGGTGTATATCAAGTTTGTTAAAGAGATATGATTTTTTATTTTTGTGGAGTTAAGTTGATCAGGATTGAAGTGTAACTGGTATAATATGGGGAATATCCTCATTGAGTTATGCATGTAAGAAATGAATCATAAATCAAAGCTATGGTTCTTGAGATATCATGATTGGAAGATCTTGGTAATAGTTACATAAATTTATGCATGGATCCAAATTTAGTTGGGTGGAATTTTTAAAAACATGGTTTAAATAGGTTTTATTGATTAATTTTAAAATCATTTGAACTTTGAGATTTGAGATAATTATTACTCTGAGCCAAGAAAACATGTCAAGGAAATGATGTGCGAATGTGACCTACTATGAAGAGGTGGAACACTAATCTAGGCCAATGAAGAGGTTGGTATGGTAAGGATTTTACCTATTTTTCATGTATTTAGACATTTTGGTTAAATTTTCATCATTTTTCATGCAAAACATACTAGATTAGGGATTTTGAGGTGGGTCGTACTCTCATCTTAAGGGTATCACTAGTATCCTAGGTTGTTGTGTTAATTTATATAGACTACACTATTATCCAATACTATAGTCTCATCTACAACATTATTATCTTGTAGATTAAAATAGTGAAAATTTTGATTTAAATCTATATTTAATGATTATTTTGGCATATATACTTGATATTTGGAGATGTTAACATTATATTTTGGGTATTTTGTAAGTGTATGTATGCATGAGGGAGTTCTAGAGTGGTTGGATGATGGAGTGTCTATGTGGTTTATCCTTAATAGATGATGAGAGATTAGTAGTGGATAAGGTTAGTTTGGGGTATGCAACATCACTAGCATCAATACCCTGGGATTGTCACATGATGATAACACTGTGTTGGTGATGGAATGCCAATACATGTACCTTTTAGCTTCCCACCAAAGAGATGATTATTAATCTAGAGGATGTGTAAAGGATATTAAGGATACCCATTATTGGTCAGTGAGTGGTATTATAGGAGGTAGGTGGATAGAGAGACATAGATCAATCCTAAAGGTTTTTTATAGTCATTCATGTAGGGACACATCACCAAGGTGGTAATAGTGATGTGTTATTGTCTATGATTATTAGGGCTAATGTTATATGGTTACAAAATTTTATGGTAGTGTTAATTTATTTATTATTGATGTTGATGGTAGTGGTGTATTAATTAGATATAAGATGCACAACAATTTTTAGGATATAGAGGAGTATAGGACTATATTCTCATGGGGTTACACCATGTTGGACCACTTGTATCAATATTTGTACCATTTTACTCAAGATTTATATAGTGGTGGGGTTGGGTCATTGACATTATTACATTGATGGGATTATAAGCATATTTTGGTGGCTATACCAGAGGGTTTTCCACATATCATTTGGGCATACCCCCAAGTATTTATAGAGAAATGGACAAGTACGACCCTATGTAGTTAAAGAGAATGATGCACTTTCAACAGGTATTGGATCAAGTTACAACTCAAGATATTATTTGGAGACCATATAGAGGATTTATGGGGTGGCCAAAGGATGGGTTTGAATTGAGGTAGATTTTAAGTGAGATATTAGCTTCATGATCAGTGGAATATTGTGTTTGAAATACTCCATTATGAGAAGGTTACACAATAATTTGATGTGATACATCATGTGCCTCCCACACCATGGGTGTGGGTGAGGAGTACTTGGGTCTTGGTGAGAGCAAGTAATAGATATAGACATATGGTAGCTATGTTATCTTTGATTCCAATGATAGAGATATTTGGTGATAGAGACACCTGATATTGATGGTATCGGGGCCATAGATGCCTACATACTATGGTGGGGATGACATAGATGGCCACCACTTTTTTTGGGAGATAGAGCCATTATGGAGGATGCCCTAGATCTAAAACCCATTAGAGTAGTTGAAGGTATGTTATTATAGTAGATTTTTATGCTTGGTTTGTTTAGTATTGGCTTATCAAGCAGATGTCTAATGTATTATGTTGGTGTGCATATGTGCAAGAGATGATGAGTATTGGGAGACTATTATTGAGTCAGTACTATGAGAGCTTACATAATATGTTTTAAACATGTCATGGATGATGGGATATTAGATTGGGATACAAAGGTGGTTATTATCTATGCACACCTATTTTATTAAAGAACCATTTAAATTATAGCATATAGGTAGGAAGTAGTGGACAAAAATGAGGCACATGTGGAGATATAGAGAGGACTTATGCCCCCACCTAATGGTTTTTGTGGGGCTAGTTGTAGGATAGTGGATGATTATATTCCTCTTTAGTGTGAGCATATAGAGTTTATGGTTGAGATAGCAATACTAGGAGAGAGATCATAGGCATAGGTCTCGATCTAGGTCTAGAGGGGATGCAAGTGCATCAAGATCTAGTGGGTATGGAGATGAGAGTGAGGCTAATGAGATGGGTCATGGTGACCTAGATCCCATTATTTATTGATTGTATAGCATTATATGAAACTTTTATGAGTTATATATACATTTATTTTTTTGATATATGGGCATCATGTTATGTGGTATTTTGATTATGGCATTGTTTATTTGATTATATGTTTTGATTATGTTTATCGCTTATGTCTTGACATAGAAATGTGTATAATTAATTGGATAATTATAATTGATTTAATTTACATATAGATGTTAAGTAGATATTAAAACTAGATTAAAAATGTTATTTGTTAGTAATTGTGGCATAGAAGTATCATATTATATGTTAGTGTTGATCTTGTGACAACAACATGCACTATCTAAATCCTGTTTGAAAATTAAATAAGTAACCATATTATTCATGTTGTGTAGGTTTATAAATAGCCTCAATAATTGGTACTAATCTTGGTGCACTAGTGATAGCTATATTTATAAACTCTATAGAAAATAACTTAATTAGTTATCATACTGAAATTGTCCTCTAGTGTGCATTATCTCTTGAAACTATCTTAGTTGGTTGTCATATGAAAACTAGTGGTTGAGTTTTTTTCCATTTTTTCACCATGATTCTATAAGTAGGTTAATCTATTTGAACTAGTTTCCATCTCTATTGACTTTATGGTGCATGAGATTTCACATAAGTATGTGTCCTATAAACCACATGGCTCATACGATGATGAACCAATGGTTCCTTGAAAGGAACATCCTCAAATAACTTGATCATAGAGGAATGTGATCTAGGAGAATACAAATAAGATCTTGATTCCCCTTGTGTGAATGCTATAATGCCTTTGTTGACATACTGGTCAATATGATCTCTGAGTACAAAATAATTATTATCCCAATGTTTATTTAGTTGATGATAATTAAAATATGGTTTATTTCTTATTATGTGCAAATGATGTGCTGGATGATGATGATTAGGAGGAAGTGTGATCATCCTCCTATCTAATAATGTAAATAAGATATTGTTGTCAATCAAGAGTTCTACCCTTATGATAATGTGTGCTACTTCCCACTCCTACTAAAACAATGGAATCTCTTCTAAGTGTGGGTGACTTTGAAATGGAGAGAATATCCAGATAGAGGGATGGTTCCCTTGATGCACTAACTAAACCTTTATCTAATCCTACTAACTAATAATTTCTTGACTAAGGGAAAGGGTGAAAGAATAATGCTTACATTGTAATTGAAATGAAAAAATGGAATAAAGGTGATGAACCAATGTTTATCACCACTTTTGCTTATAATTAAAACTCTTATGAAGGAAAGGATCTTGCACACATTCTCTTCACTTTAGGTATATAATTTATAAAACAATGTTTCATACAAAGAACTTGACAAACTCACTCTTTGTATGGAAGGAATGAAAGGTTATTAAATTCACTTCCAAACTAATATTAAAATTATACACTTAGAATGACCTATAAAAACTTAAAGATGTTGTAATAAGGTACAAAAAATAGACATTAACATAGTAAAGCTACTAATTCAAAATGTTATATCAATGGAAATCACCTTATACTTAACATAATAACCTAAAAATAGAGGAAAAAAACTTCTTATTTATTGAAGAGGTGCAATACAAAAATTTGGCACCCTTTCAGCATAGCCAAAGGAAAATAGTGATAAGATAATGCTAGAAAAGAAAGTAAAAATAGAAAATAATAAGAGATGGGAGACAAAGTAACCCCAAAATAGGGATGACTAACTTTATCTTCAAACTCTCTAAATCACTACGTAGTTTTTCCTAAATTCTCTATTTTCACTATTTTTCAAAAGTGGCATAGGAGTAGAGTAGAATTTGGTGTAAAAACTTGAAAAGGTCTTTAGTATTGATTAGTCAAGCTTGTTCACTTTTAAAATCACTAAATCCTTGCTTGCACACCCTATATACTAGCTTACATGTCCTTCTTGAAGAATAAGTCACATCTTTGAAAATAGGTCTTCAAGTATTCATTAATCATTTCATTTAAACCTTCTCCTAATCCATTTATGAGGTATATCCACTTTACTTCAGATTTTATAAGAATCCTTGAAGCATCTTTCACCCTTTCAACTTGTTAGGCATAGGAGGTAAAGAAGATTTTGTTAAGACTGTTAAATACACCTTCAACCCTTTGAATGTTCTTTTCAACTGAAACTAACTTATTCTTGAACTCAAAATGGCATGGAAGATATAATTAACCTTGAATAACCTCTTTAATAAATTATATGCCTTGAATTAGTTGATTATTCACTTGAACTTCTCCATAAGAAATGTGGCATAGGAAAGATATAACCTGGTTTTACTTTGAATAAGGCAATATTTCTCCATGGATGGCTTCTAAACATCATTTTAGACTAGAAACAAGGCACTTGAAGCCATCAAACCCTCCAAAATATGTGATTTTGCTCCATTTGCTTTCTTTTTCTACCTATTCCTTATAGCCTTAAAAATAGGTAAATCTCTTTGTGCATAAGAATTTAATAACTTTACCAAAAAACTAAACAATTTTTTGAGTACCTAATATCCCCTTACATCTCCAAGCCAAGTTTTAGGATCTAAAGTGTCCCTTTTTTTACCAATTCTCTATCTAATTAGGCCTAATTAAGCCTCTTAGGTCTAAAAACTAAGATTTTGGTCCAAACTTATCCCACACATTTGAAATTACCAATAAGTGTGTGATTCACTTTATCTAGGCTATAACCTTCCTCCATGATAAAATTGAGGTCCTAATACACTGTGTAGGTATGCAAACCATGAAATGGCCAAGAAACTAGATAGGTGTACACTCAGTCCAACACTTCCATGATGAAACTAAAATATATAAGAACTTTCAAGGTGAATTTTATATATTTTTGGACTTTGATAGGTATAATACCTCCCAAATCACCTCTCCCAATAACTGACATCCATATACACACTTCAAGACCCCCTTTTTACCTCAAAGTATTAAAAATTTATAGTTTTCAATGAGTCCATACAACTGTAAGTACAACCAAAACTCATGGTGATACTCATTTTGGACTAAGAAATGTGTTTCATGTGTTTTTAAGGGCCATATAGTCCATTAGGAGCCCTTTAAAAGTAAATTTATCTCAACTAGTCAATTTTGGCTCTTTTGTTAGCCTGTGAATATTTTGCACTCTTACCAATAATTCATAAAGCTATTGGGATGAATGATGAAAATAAAACCAAGGATTTGAAATAGGGGAATTGATCCAACATATCCAATCCCCATCTTCTCTCATTCAAATCCTCTAAGGAGTTATGAGCTTCCTAAGTTAACTATCAAGCTAGTAGACCTTCATTCGTAAGGTTAAGGGAGAGCAAAAGGGTGAAAAAGAGAAAAATATGCTTGGTTTTGACTTCTAACACCTCCTAGGGGTTTATTACAACCAACATGACCTATTAAAATTTTCCTCTTCATTATTTCTTCCCTCAAAACATATTTCAACATCTTTGTCTTAAACTTAGGGTTTGTGAGAAAAACCATGCTCTTGACCCTAGTTGATACATTTAGTCCCTTTCACCCTCCTTATCAGAGATTTATGAAATTAGTGAGTATCTAATCCACTCCCTTAGTCTTATTAATCACTAGTATTTTCCATGAGCAGTCCATTTGACCCCTCTTAGACACTATGCACTGTCAATGATTATGGTTAAAGATTGGTTATATGGGGCTTTCACTATTTCCTTAACCTATATGGATAAAGTGGATGTAAGAATACCTTGAATAGGTCTAAAAAAACCTATTTTAACTTTTATCACCCTATGAAGGTTATTAAACTCTCACATTTCTCCCTCATACAAGTTCTCTTCATGCATTTAGTACACAAGCATCTATAACCTCATTAGACTTATGAGTGTTCTTTTGAGAGATCTTCTGCTTTGAATGATTCCTTGTGACCTTATGTCCAACTTTACAATTTCCTATGTAATATATTTTTCATCCAAAATTCAACTTCACCATTTAGTTTCACATCCATATTCTTGACCTTGGAGATAACTTGAGCTCAGTTAGGCTAACATAAAGATGGTCATTTGGAGTTTCTAGCTTTGAATAGAGAAGGTGAATAACATCAAGACCTTGAATAGGTCTACACTGTTCAAAAATTCTTAGCAATTTTTAGCACATTTTTAAGGTTCCTAAACTTTAATTTCTTTCTCTTGCTTAAGTTCTCACATGATCACATATAGGCCTGACATGCTAACTGTGACTATAAACATCAAAAAATAAATTAACTTTCTCTTGGTTACTAATCTTCTTCTTGGTATTTAATAGAGAAGATTCTAGTCACATTATTTACCCTACTCATCCATCACATTCATCAATTTCATCTTTCATGTAATCATCACAAAAGTTCGCATTATGTAGAAGCCTACTGTTTGAGCCAAAATATCATGGTTGTAGGTGTATATTTGGTGTTTATTGATTGTGTATGAAGAGTTGGAATGACCTGATTTGGTTAATTTCATGATTCCTTTTTATCTCTTCAATCTAAAATGAATCTTATGCATTATCTCCTTAGAGTTATAATCTAGACTCTACTATTTATTTTATGCATTATGTCCTCTCTTCAATTTGAACCTAGATTGATATTTCCTAACAACCTATAGATGTTCATTTAGGTGTATGAATGTATTTTGGCTTTAGGAATTATCTTCAAGTCATTGGAAACTTAAAAAACTTGTGATACAATGTTAAGAGTTTATAACCTTCTCTAACTTCCCAAAATCCCTCACTTTCACACTCACACAACTATTTAAGCATACCCTCTCAAATGATGGATATAGGTGGTTTAGGTCTCTTTGGTCTCTTTACGAATAGAGGAAGGCATGAAAAGGTTGGTCAAATGACAAATGTGATGCCTAGACTCTCATTTAATCTCCTTCACCTTGAATTAATCTTAGAGAAGCATTAAATTATCACTCAAAGACTTAATTAATATGTAAACCAAAATTACTCTTTACTTTAATAACTAATCAACAACCTTAAACTCTACTAAGATGTGTCTCAAAGTCTTCATTTATGCTTTTCTTTATTCATTGGTAGCATCCTAAACCATGATTTTAGTTGTGTTGAAACATTCTCATATTCTTATCTCTCCAAGTCTGAGATCACCTTTAACGCCCATTTGACATGTTCATGGTTAATCTTACTATTGTATATGATCATTTGAAATCTCTTTTCAACTTGTAATACACAAACATGACTATGCCATGTAGGCATATAAGGCATAGTTGGATCCTTTGATTTCTTGAGTGGTACTTTGTCACCTTGAAGAATATTATTAGCACTTATGAAACTTCTTTAGTATCTCAATCAAAACACTTAATCTTCAAGATTATTTATGTATGATAACAACAATAGGAACTGATGACTTTATGATTGAATCTTGCTAAAGATCTTCTCACTATGACCATATTCAAGGAAAACATTATATAAGATGAAGGTATGAAATTTTTAAAATTATTAGGTGTATCACAACTAAAACATGAACTTGATAAACTTAAAGATGAAGACACTCAATTGTTAACCCAAAACATACTTCAAATTTTCTAAATCAGTTCATTTACAAAAACACTATAGGAAATTGGTTTATATCATATGGACCTTCTCAGAATGAGGTACATGATAAATCTAAAATTTAAGAAGTTATATTTAACCCTATAATCAACCCACTATAAACATTTTTCTCCAGTTTTGAAGTGAATAAATAGAGACAAACCTGGACCCTATCCAAATGACTAGGACATAGAGACCCCCTTACACTCTTAGTGATTGATTATAAATATGGAATGAATCTAAAAAAAATGAAGCTAAATTTAAGGTAATTAGGGTCCCTATCATTTCTAAATATCTTTGGACCTGACTCTCTCTTTCCTAATCATACTGAGAAAAAACTAGTGGCCTTCTTAGAGCTGTCAAAGAAGTTGATAGGAGAGTAAATCAGTTTTCTACATTTTGGCACCTAAAAATCCTTCCAAACCATGGATTTGACTTTTAAATGAAAAAATTAAGTCTTTAATATTCCTATAGGTCAATTATACCTTTAAAAATCATACGTACAACCTCAAAATAGGACTTTTTAGTACTAAAACTACCATAACCACTTAAAAAATTTGATGAAACTAATACAAAAATTATTCATTGGAATTTTTCATATTTTAACAGGTATACCATGATGTTTTACAAAATTACTCTAATGATTAACTACCATAACCTTGAAAACCTTCTCCAAAGCCATAAAAACAAGTCTAAAATGCAACATTGATGGTTTATGATGCTAGTCAAGAATATCTCCAACCTATTTTAACATTTGTAGACCATGGCATGACCTTAACACATGATATGATACCTATTAGGACACTCTAGACTCCTTTTAACACTTTAAACCCACTAAAATAGCTCAAGAGATGGCTATACAAACACATAGCTATGATGATCAAAACCTTAAACTCATCAAAATTACATTAAAATCTACTAAATAAAGTTTAAAATGAACATTCTAAGGTCATAAAAAGATAAACACCATGATACATGAGGTAAATAAGTATGATGATCAAATTTTCAAATTATAGGAGTGATATTTTTACATGTGAGGTCAAACTTGTCAACATTTTAGTGACTTGATTGGAAAACATGCTTGCTATGCTTAAGAACCAAAAAATTGACATGGACTCATGAAATATCTCTTACTTTTTAAAACACACATGACCAAACCTTTACCAATGACTAAAATACTCTTGAATTGAAATAAGACAACTACTTCTCCTCCAAAAGCAAAGAAATAAGACACATAAAACAAGGGAAACCAATTAACAAGACACATGTGTAAATAACTAAGCACTTATTTAAAACAAAACACGAGAAAATTAAATGTGTTAGGACAAAATTTGGATTAAAATAAACTGAATAACTACGTACAAAATAACTTATCTCAATAACAATGTTTCAAATATATCCCATTGACTAGGATTGGAAGCTCCTCACCATCCATCTTGGCAAGTTGAAAAGCATTGTGGGATTTGCAGCTAGACATTGTGTAAGCACCACTCCAAATGGATTCAAAATATGTGTGCCTTCCTAGATTAACTTTGTACTCATCCCACTTGAGAACCAAGTCTCCTTATTTGAAACTCCTTGAAGATGATCCTTTGTTAAAGGTTCTCTTAACTTGTGATTGATAAATTCCATGGATAACATGGACTAATTTCTAATTTATTCTATATCTACAAGCTCAACATATTTCACCTTCATTTGTTCATTCTCCAACAATTCTAATTGATGCATTATTTTTAAAGTAGGAAACTCAAGTGAGATGGGTAACCTTGCTACTTTTTCATAGAATAGCTTATATGGTGAATTAGCTATAGACCTTTTGTAGGTGATCCTATCAGCCCATAGAGCTAACTTAAGCTTCAAATGCCATATTCTTTGATTATCTTCAATGTTACTTATTATGATATTCAACAAGTTCTTATTGGTGGAATCAATAAAGCCATTGCCTTGTGGGTAGTATTTTGATGAAGTGTTGAGGTATACACCATGTTAATCATCCCATTTAATAATATTATCTCCCAAAAATAACATGGAATTATCTAAATTAATGGTGGATCGAGCACCAAATCTTGTAAGCAAAACTTCATAAAAATATAACACACTATATTCATTTTCTTCCTTCAAAGCTACTACCTTTGTCCATTTGGTAAAGTAATCTATGGTAGAAAGGATCCAGTTATGACCCAAGATTTAAGGTGGATTAATGATGCCAATTAATTCCAACCCATATAATACAAAAGGATGATCCACTAAAATTGGTTAGAGAGGTAAGGAAACAAGTCTTTCTTTTCCTATAAACATGGCACATTTATTTCACTTCCTCACCTAAGCATGGAAATCTCTGAATATGTTTGGCCAATAGTACCTACCTCTCATGATCTTAATGGTTGTTTTCTTTGTTGATAAATGACCACCACCTTGTACATCATGGAATTCCTCAAGAAACATTTCTATTTGGCTTGGCTCTATGCACCTTAATAACATACCATTGATGTCCTTCTTGAAAATAACACCAGCAACAAGGAGAAAAGGAATGGACTATAATCTGAAATACCTTCTTCTTAATGCACTTAAGTTAGGAGGATAAAAACCATCTTGGAGTTACCTTACTAAATCTTGAAACTAGCTTGAATATGATGTATGATCATCTACAATTTCTTCATCATTTAGCACTAAAACTATTTGCTTATTTTCTTAAAAGTTTCAAGATGGGTGTTCACATAATCCTTTTCCTATAATCAATTTAGTAACCTTTATTTCAACATCATACTCCATCACTCTTTTTATCCAACCTAGCCTATTCTCACTTATCTCCTTATTCAACAAGAACTCCTTAACACTTGGATGAAAAACCATTAGATATATCTTGTTGTTAGATAACAACTGTCTAAACTTATTAAGACATCTAATTATTGAAAGGACATGTTTCTCTACCTAGGTATACCTTGTCTCATATTATTCCAAGCCTTGAATGAATAAATTTATTGGCTGATCTAAAGCTTTTTTATTTTGTTACATGAGTATACTTGAAATTGTGTCCACATTATCATATGTATACAAGATGAAATCTCTTGAAAAAATAGGATTAATGATGGTAGGAGAAATAGCTATTGCTTGTTTGATCTCTTCAAAAATACTAATGTGCTCCTTAGTCCAATTGAAGCTATTATTCTTCTTAAGCTTGGATATAATTTTATTTTAAAAAGTTATAAAATCATATATGTATATCTTTATAAAATTTATTTTGCCTAGAAAACTTTGTAATGCCTTATTATGTTTAGGCAAAGATAAGGCAATTATGGAATCTATCCTTTCAAGATAAATGCTTAAAATATGATTAGAAACCACATGTCCAAGAATCTTACCTTCATATACTAAAAAGACACATTTATTTGGGTTAAGAGACACCCCAAATTGTCTACATCTCTTAAACACTTCCTTGAGATAAACCATGTGTTCCCTTGCACTCTTTGAAAATATAGTAATTTCATCTAAGTATAAAAGAACAAACTTATTGATTAGACCTTATATTTCCATATCATGGCTATTTTAAAGTTTGATATAGCTGTAGACAAACTAAATGGAATTTTCTTATAGGAAAAATTCCCCACTTAGTAGTGAAGGTTGTCTTAAATTGATCTTCCTCCTTAACAAGAATCTAGTTATATCCACTATAACCATCCAACAATGAGAATATTCCAAACAAACTACCAACTACAATATTTTCTCCATGGATGGAAATAGATAATGATATTTGAGAGAAGCCTTGTTTAAATCAAAAAAATCTATGCAAAGTCTAATTTCACCATTTTTCTTCCTTACTGGAACTAGGTTTGCCACCCAATAAGAATGCTTGATGGAGAAAATGATGGTTGATTCAATCATCTTATGTATTTTAGTTCTCATCAGAGGTTCAAGTTTTGGATTGATTGGTCTTTACCTTTGTCTAACTAGTTTAGTATTAGCCTCTAGTTAAATGGTGTGTTGAGCTAAACTCAGATCAAATCCCTTCAAGTCACTATAATGCCATGCATAGACATCAAAAAACTCCCTACATAAATCTAAAAATGATTATTTTTGAGATGGAGTACATACTTTACCTAGTTTGAGATTTTTTCCTATTGTTATATCAACATTAACTAGATCAAATCCCTTCAAGTCACTATACTGCCATGCATAGACATCAAAAAACTCCCTACATAAATCAATAAATGATTATTTTTGAGATGGAGTACATACTTTACATAGTGTTCTTATTTGGTATACAATAAATACTTCTATCTCCTCACCTCATCATCTCTACTAAAGATGTTTTCAAGAGTAACTAGACCTTTGGGTAACTTATTGGACTTAAGTTAGACAATCTTCTCTCCATATTATTGCAAGAGATTTGACTTATTTTTGGAAGAGAATTTAGCCTCCTCTTGTAAGAAGCAAACAATCTGATTGTCATCTTCAAAAAAATTCATTTCTCATGAATTTTATAAATAAAAGGCCTCACCATAATCTTAATATATGACTTATTTTTCTCATTCCTCACATCAACTAGAATACTAAATTGAGATCCTATGACATCCAATCTATCTACATGTTTGTTTGTTTCTCTTAACCCTACTTAAATATCAAAATATTCATGGAGATCCCAAAATCTATGTTTTTAAGATCTTAGTAAGGAATTCTTACATACATTCATCCCTCTCACTTGGTGAACCACAAGTTCACTATCACCATAAGCTTGTAAAACACTTATTCCCATCTTCTTAGCCCATTGCAAACCATGAAGTAGAGCCTCATACTCTACTACATTATTATAAAAACCAAAATAAAAATTAATATTATAAAAATACCTTTGTTTTTTAGGTGATATGAGCATCATTCTAGCCTCAGTACCATGTTTTTTCCTTGACCCATAAAGTAGAGTTGCCAAAGGCCATCTTTTGACTCATATTCCTTCACTACGGCTAGAATTTATGCATAATTTTAATGAAGACAATAGACACAAAGTACTTCCTCTTAAATAATTTTATAGGGATAATTTTTATGAAGTTATAATCTTATTCATCAATAAATAGATCAGTAACTCCTTTAAGAGGTGAATTAGGTTTTACTTCACTAGCTTATTCCACCTCATATGAAATGACATAGTTTGTGTTCATAAAACTTGGAATATAAAGCTCAAAATGAAATCATGTAATAGGCTCAGAGTGAATAGTGACCTTGGTCCCATACCTTGTTCTAAACATTAAATAATTCCAATCCATTGATAAGTAATGATCAATCTTTGATGTGAAATCTCTAGACAAGCACATGGCAAAATATGGAGGCAAGTCCACTACCACTACATCGTACTAAGTAGTTACATTTGGAAAATCAAGAAATATTAATTTTAGGTATTTTATAATGACAAAAATGTTTTTTGGGTATCCATAAAGCTAAAACACTCCTTTGGTGTTTGGTTCATACACCAAACCAACTTGTTTGCAATTTGCTTAGGCATAATAGTACTACTAGCTCCACTATCTATCATATAATTATGGACTAAGGTATTGCCATAAATTAAAAAGAGATAAAAGGGTGGTTTTTTATTCTATTTTACCTTATATTTACCCAATTTTACCTCCTTATTTACTTTTTCCACTTATTGTCTCATTAATTGATCTTAATTTACCAAAACTATGCTCTCCTTCTCAGTTGGTTTTGGAGCCAACTTGAGGGATAAAATCTCTTTAATAAACATGTCCTTTTTCCCTAATATTGATAAATAATCTCACATTCTCATGTTGATATTATAATTATTCATGTGTCAATAAGTTGCACTCACCTTTTGTTCCACTCTTGGTAAAACTAGATGATCTTGTACTTGTGGCACTTGATGAGATTTACCAACTTTCATGTTCTAATTTTTATGAGATGTTGGGAAATAAAAATAAATATTGACACCTTTAATAACAATAATAGGTATTCTTTAAACATGACCCACCTCCTTCATCTCTTCAATTTCCCTTTTCTTTTCTCTATTTATAGCTACAACCATAATGTTTAAAGCACTAGAGTTACCAACTTGATTCAAAGCTAAATTATTATCAAATTATTAGTTCAAAAAGGTTTAATCTAGCTTCCCTTATCCATTATTCACCTTATCTTTTTTTTTCATACCTTCACTATGTTTCCTTTCTTGAAGATAAACCTCTTTTTAGTTCATGTGAAGCATCACCATAGATTGATTAACTAAGGCCTGCTTATGCATATCATTTGGATTATATGGTTGTCATATTCAATCTGGCATCATATTATTTTATGTTGGTATAGGTATAATGGCTTTAAATGAATAATGATCATTTAGATCAAATGCAACATAAGGTTTGACTTGTGTGATAGCTCCTTGAGCTTGATACAAAGGTATTTGTTCTTAGAATCCTTTATAGGGAGGTCTATCATCTATAAAAGTATGATAGGTAGGATGATTAGGTGCTTGGTAAGGCCAATTATCTTGGTACTACTACCTTTTTAATTACATAATTTCATTCCCAAAGGATTAAAACATTCCCTTGAGTTCTCCAATATTAGTTGATTGACTAGGAAGGGATGTAACTTGTGCTTGGGAGGCTGAAATGGGAGCCATTGAATAAGCTTAAGGGGATGGAATCAGTTGTGTTTATGATAAAAATGGCATAAGAGTTCTAGGTTCTAATTTTCTAGCCTGAATCAAACTATTTTCTGCTCTAGTATCCACTTCATATGCATCTGGAAGTGTAGAGCCACCCATAGACTAAACCATGACACTGATGTCTAAATTTAAAGCTCTTAAATAATACAAAAATGCATGTTCTAGATATTTCCTAATCATAATAGGTATCTTAGTCCATATATTTTGAAATATGAGGTTAAAATCTATCATGAACTCATGGGGATCCCTCTTTATGGTTATGAGTTTTTCAACCAGGGACAAGTGGTCAAATTTATCTTCAAACTACCTATAAAAGGCTAAACCTAAGTCATACCAAGAATAAATATAATTTAAAGTAAGGTTTCTATACCACTACAATGATTTCCCTTTGAAGGATGCAATAAGCAGTCAGATAGTTACATTCTCTTAAACAATATTATGGATAGAACAAAGGTTGGCAACATCTTTTATGTGTTCAATAGGCATAGTTTGGTCTCCCCTAAGAATAAATTAATGATCTTAAGGTCTGAATCTAGTATATCATCATACTAAGAAATATTTAGTGGGCTTCTTCTATTAAATGAAATAAAAACGTGGTTCCTAGGAAGATCCATTTGGATAATAGGAATTGAACTATCTAGTATAATGGGATGACTAGGAGATTGAAACAACTTTCTATGATATGGGTTTATCTTTATAAATATTTTACTTTTATATGAATGAGAAGGTAACTCAAAATATTCAAAAGGAATGCCTTTTATTGATGATTTATTGGTAACCTTTGGTATGAAAATTGTGCTAGCCTACTACTAAGAATCTTGCAACTTCAAGGAATCCTCTAGTTTAAAATATTATGAGTGTCCTCTTTTGCTAAAAATGATTTTATTCAGATCCAAACATCATCCATGCCAAGGAGTATGTGTCCCACTAGGTGTGCCAAATTATTTTTTAATTAGGAGTGTTACCCTTATGACAATCTATGTTACTTCCCACTCCTATTAAAATAATGGAATCTCTCTTAAGTGTGGGTGAATTTGAAATGGAGAGAATCTCTAGATAAAGGTTTGGTTACATTGATTCAATCATTAAACCTATATTTAATCCTACTAACTACTAATTTATTGACTAAGACAAAGGGTGAAAGAATAATTCTTGCACTAGAATTAAAATGAAAACATGGAATGAAGGTGATGCACCAATGTTTATGACCACTTTTACTTGTAATTGACACTCTTAGGAAGGTAAGGAGCCTACAAAAATTCTCTTCACTTTAGGTATATGACTTCTACAATAGTGTTTCATATAAAGGACTTGCCAAACTCACTCTTTTCATGGAAGGAATGAAAAGTTATTGAATTCATATCCAAACTTAAACTAAGATTAAACCTAGACACTTATTATGACTTGTAAAAACTCAAATATGTTGTAATAATGTACAAAAACTAGATATTAACATAGGAAAGCTACTGATTCACAATATTATATCAATGTAAATCACCATACACTTCACACAATAACCTAAAAATTGAGGAAAATAGCTTCTTATTTCTTCAAGAGGTGTAGTACAAAAATTTGGTAGCCTTTCAGCATAGCCAAAGTAAAAATGTGATAAGATAATGCTAGAAAAGAAAGTATAATTAGAAAAGAATAGGAGAGGGGAGGGGAGACAAAGCAACCCCAAAATAGGGATGACTAACTTTGTCTTCAAACCCTCTAAATCACTACGTAGTATTTCATAAATTCTCTCTTTTCACTCTTTTTCAAAAGTGGTGTAGGGGTAGAGTAGCATTTGGTAGAGAAACTTGAAAAAGTTTTCATCATTGATTAGCCAAACTTTACCACTTTCAAACTGCCTAAAACCTTACTTGTACACCCTATATAATATATTACATGTCCTTCTTGAAGAATAAGTTACATCTGTATATAATGGGAAATGTAGTAGATCTACAAATCAATCCTAGCTTAGAGAAGATAGATCATACTTACACTTTTGATTGGGGATACATTAAATAATTGAGGTCATGACCAATATGGATCCACTAGACCTAATAAAAGGATATCTTACCATAACAATATCACTAGGGTGGGTTCCAAAGCCTCCAATCAAGCAAAACTATGCAATAACCCTAACTAGGTCCTATGTTTTCATATTCACTAAACTTATAACAAGTAAAGTAAAAACTAATCTAGTGCTCACCAAAGATTGTGGCATAAAATGGGGGTTAGTAAACATGCATAATATAATCCTATTTAATCTATGTATAGATAAAATTATAATGCATAAAGAAAAAGAGATTATTTAAAAGCCATTACTTATGTTACTTCTATCTACTAAAGAGAGAAGTAACATTAGAGATACTTACCTAGAAGATGAAGCCATTGAGACTCAATATCTCCCTTCGACAAATGTGATTTAAAAGAGACTATTTTGATATGTAAGGATCACTAAGAAAGGCCAAAGCATCCATGACTTCTCCAAAATACTAGATTCTTATCCAAGTAGAAACCCTAAGATAAGACTCCTCAAGTAGAATAGTGGAAGAGTATATTATAAACAAGTTTAAATGAATAATAAATATTTCCTACTCTATAATAATGGTTAAATGGATGTGTTTGTATAGGTGGATCTAACCCTTAACCCTTATGAAAGTTTTGACCGACAAGTTCGACCTAATCGACCTAGTATTGTAATTGACAAAAACTAACTAGGTCATGGACTAGGTTGGCCAGGGGTTGACCTAGACCTTAATAATTTCTATTAATAAGAATAAAAGTTTGATGTGGCTAACATAATCATTTAAACTATCAAAAATGGGTTTAGGTTATGGAAAGGGCTAATGAAGATGTAAAATGACTAGAGAAGGGTGAAAAATATGAGACAAAACTTAAGGGAATGTTTTTAGGAGCTGGTTGGATTGATAACAAGTGAAAAAAAGGGATAACAATCTTATAAATCACCAAAGTTATACCCACCCCTTTCCTAATGCACCCCTTAGGGCATGAACTCAAAGAGATTAAGACTCAACAGGGTCTTACGAGATTAAAAACATCAATAATTGATAAAGTTTGAAAATCTTATGTGTATACATATGCCCCACTCAAAACTCATCACATGTCACTTAGGTGTAAAAGAGAATTATGATTTGAGAAAAGACTATAACACACAACATTGAAGATAAAAAAAATTTCCAATATTTTAAAGCAAACATAACTGAAAGTAAATGATATAAAATGAAAATAACTAAAAAGTAAATGTAATGTGTACCTTGACTTACCTTTATCACTAGATGGTTGTCTATTGTGTTTATATTTTTTATTATGGAGGGTGTAGAGATTGACTTTAGTAAACCCAAGAATATAAAACTAAAGATAAAAACAAACAACCATAAGAAATCCAAGATAATTGGTAATATGTGAATGGGACATACTTGGAAATTTTGTAAGGTAAGGTGACAAGTGTTATGTTAGACCAAATGACCAAGTCAAAATTTAAAGTAAATTGGGTAACTGAAAAGTCAAGGCTACTAAAGACTGAAAAACTCAAATAAGTAAACCTTAAGTAAGAAAGGAAAAATCACCAAGTCAAACCAAGGATACATGTCAAAAATATGGTAATCAAACATCAATGTAGAAGTAGTAACAATCCTTATTTAAACAAAGATGGGCAAGTAAAAAAAATGGTAAAATAACATTAATGAATAATCAGTAACAATCTTACTTAATCATTAATGGAAAAAGGTGCATAAAATGGAAAAAAATATTAATGAGTGAGAAGTAACAATCTAACCTCACTCAAACATGTTATTTTGTTCTAAGGATAGATAAAACTGAAACAAAGTAGTGTTAGCATGTTTTTAAGATGTGAATAATAAGGAAGTATAAAAGAAGGGAAAATAGATTTAGAATCATAATTTTCATATCAAATGGGGAAATTAAATGGGTGGTAAGGAGAATGAAGGAAAAACCAAGGTAGAGGAACTCTTTATCAAAGTCAAGACACTCAAATTAGGTTTGTCAAAAAAGAAGACTATCGACATTAAGGACTCTGTAAAACTTCTCTTAGCCACACAAGTCTTAGGTAAAAGACTGAAGTATGTAGATCATCCCATGAATTCTATATGCATGAAAAGTAAAATGGACCTACCTTCCTACAATGTGTTTCCCATTATTTAGGACCCTAATAAAGTCATCAATCTATTGTGAATATTAGGTACTTTCATGAGAAAGTAGGTTGCACTATAGATTTTATTGAGTTCTCCTATTCCAATCTATTGGTCTAACGCACTCCAATAGACCTTGGCTCTAGTGTGAGGCTAACTATGGATTCAAATACTTGATTAAAGATAGGATATGTGATTGAAATCATGTATTTTTATGTGATTTTGACTTTTGAAATATATATGTTGACTTTTTGATATCATTTCCTTTTATTTATAATGATTTGGATTTTAAATTTCTTGATGACTTTTTCTATTCCTCCTCCATATGGATTTGGAAAACCAAACATGGGTGATAAAGATGACTTTAATTTGAATACTTTGGACATGATTATTAAGAGACAGTACTTAGAGAGCATGGTGTCTAAGAGTCTTATAAATTTAGGTGAAATAAAAGTACTATCCAATGTGGAGTGAAAGGAAAGAAAATCAAGAGGAATGAAACATGAAAAATTTGAATTAATTCAAATTACAAAAAATATGAAAAAGGGTGGAAAGGGGTACAATGATAGTAAAGTTTGATTCCTTATCGTAAGAATGAAGGAATGTAGGAAAAAATTCTAACATTATTTGTTGTATAAACTTTATTTACAAAAAAAAAACAAAAGCTAAGGTTGAGAACAAAGATCAAAAAATCATAACCATTGCAAAACACATTATATAAAAAAGAATGTTAAGATGTTGATTTTATGAGGAAGGCTAGGTCTTATCCATCGTCTTACACTACAACTCATAAAATAAAAACCCATGAGGGTACCAAAAAGTATTGAAAAAAATGGGATAAGAACAAGAAGGTATTTGGGAGGAAGTCCAGGTCCTATCTATGGTCTTACACTACAACTCACAAATGAAAAACCCAATGGGTGCCAAAAAGTGTGTGGAAAGTGAGAAAATAAATAAGATAAAAGTACATCATGAAGACTAATGGGTCTTATTTTTAGTTTTACAATGCAACTCATGAAGAAAAGGGGAAGCTAAAAGACCAAAAGGAAAGACTAAGGTTTGTGAAAAGAGAGAACTACTACAGAGAGTGAAACCCATGTAAGTATCCTATAAAAAGTGTTAGATAGATAGCATATATAAAGCATGAAAATAAGGGAAGGATTAGGTAAAATAATTCTTGAGGAATTGTGCATCGGTGGGTTCTTTAAAAATATGGCCTTCATTGATTTGAAGGTGGTAGGTACTTAGACCAAGAATATCTTTGACTAAATAAGGGACCCACCATTTTTGGGCATATTTTCCTTCTTTGTCATGAGTGTAGTCTAATTTAAGTACAAGATCACCAATATTATATATGTGAAATTTGACTCATTTTTTATGTTTTTTGGTAATATGGACCTTGTATTGGTGATTATGTTACAAAGTAGAAAGATAGTGTTTGTTAAGGAGATTAAGAGCATGAAGGCAAGTTTCACATAATTATTCATTGGGTATGATACCAAGAACATATATATGAAGAGAGGGAATCTAAATTTATAATGGAAGGACTAATTCAGAACCATAGACTATGGAGAATTGTGTTTCCCTGGTGGCAATGTGTATGCTTATGTGATAGGCCTAGAGAGCAGGATAAAGATGAAGGTGCCAATCTGTGCAAGTTTCACAAATTATATTTTGGAGGATTTTATTAATAACTTTTTTGGTGGCCTTAGCTTGGATATTTTATTATGGATGATAGGGTGTGGAGAATTTATTATTGATTTCAACTTTAGCACAAATTTATTTGACATCTTTATTTTTGAAATTACCACCATTATCTAGAATGATAGTATGAGGGACACTAAAGTGTAAAATGATTTGATTAAGGATGAATTTAAATATGGTGGTATTGGTGACAGTAATAAGGGGCATAACCTCAACCAATTTGGTAAAATATTTTATGGTTATGATTATAGACATGCCCATCTTGAGATTGAGCTAATTTGCCTATGATATCTAATCCCCACGTGGAGAATGACTAAGGAGATTTTATGGTTTGAATCTTGGCTGGAGGTGAATGAATTAAATCATCATGAAGATAGTAAGGATTACACTTTTTATCAAATTCATTGACATCTTTTTAAAGAGTGGACCATAAGTATTCCATATGTAAGCATTTGTGGGATATAACATGTCTGCTATAATGGCTACCACAAATGCCCCCATGTGATTTTTCAATTAAGGTACCTTCAAAATTATGATAATATAGGATGTTATATCAAAATGCATACTTAAATCTTTTTTACAAATACGAGTCTTTTGATAGGAAACTAGGTTGGGAGGATAAGTTTGGTGTTCTAAATATTGAATGATGTCTTTGTACCATGGGATTTATCAAATGTTGATAGCCTAAATATGGTAGATAAGTGAATATTTTTGTTTAATATAAGATGGATATTTTCTTATTTGGATTAAAAAAATGGGATCGTTAAGAACTTGATGCGGATGAAAAAGAGATGTTGAAAAAGCAAGGGAATCAACAATAGAATTTTGATCTCAAGGAATATGCTTGATGGTGAAAGAAATGAAATATTTGGTGAGATTAGTTGAAATTTGATGATAATATTTTTGCATTGGTAATCACCATTGACTTGGTAGTAATGAGTTGGGAATTGCCTAAAGCATGCAGTTATTGGATATTTAAATCAAATGTAGGTATCATGCCTAATATTAAATATTAATACTCTACCATGTTTTTAGTGACATCCAATGTTAAGAGTATATCTAAAAGGATGATTTTTATAGGAGGTCTCAAAATAATATAACCTACCCCAGCTCCTTGAAAGCACTTATCACCATCAAAGTAAAAGGTCCAAGTATCCTCATGTAAATCAACATTAATTTCAAGAAGTTCTTCAATAACTACTTTTGGTTTATTAGTGTTAGGGAGGATAGTGGATTAATTGAGATTACTTGATTTAAGAATAACAGTGAAGTTATGGAAGTAATATTTAAGAGTTATGGCTTGGTTGAGACCTTTAATATAGAGAATATTATCATTGAGAAGACTATCTTGAAGGTGGTTAGTAGCAGGCATAGGAGCTAAGGCAAGTTGATCAACGATGATTTGTCCTTTGATAAATTTTTGAGTAATAATTAAAATATCAAATTTCATGATAAGGACCATCCACTTGCCAATTATATCACCAGGAAGAAAGGATTTAGATAAGAAGTGATGAAAGGGATCAGAATGAATAGTAACATAAGTGGTCTGATAAAGCATATAATGTTAAAGTTTTTGAACTACAAAATATATAGTGAGTTAATCACATTCAACTTTTGTGTGATATTTTTCATAATTGATGAGGCCTTGGCTGATATAGTAGATGGAATATTCTTTTCTAGTATCATATTTTTGGGTAAGCATTTCTCCAAATGATATGGCTATGGAAGAGGTGTATAAGATTAGAGGTCGATCATTTGAAGGATGACAAAGAGTAGGTGGGTGAAGTAATGATTCTTTCATGTTATCAAATACTTTTTGATAGGTATCCATCCATTCTAGAGCATTACTTTTCTTAAGAAGAGAATTGATAGAGTGGATACGATAATCCATTTTGAGGATGAATAATCTAATTACCCCTTTACCTAGATAAGTGAGAATGTATGTAATGGATCAAGGGATGGGCATGTTGATGATAGTGTTAATCTTGGTAGGGTCAAAATAGATGCCATAGATAAAAACTAATAATACTAACAATTTTCCATATGTGACACTGAAGACACATTTATAAGGATTTAGTCCAACTTTATATTTAAAAAGGCAATCAAAGATGATGAATAGATCTGAAAGGTGAGTCTTGTGACATTTAAACTTAGTAACGAGGTCATCCATATAGGTTTATACAATTTTGTGAATAAGATCATGAAAGATATGGGTAATTTCCTATTGATAAGTAGCTTTGACATTTTTGAGTCTAAAAGGAATTTTAACATAGAAATAGGTACCCCATTATATGGTGAAAATGGTCTTATGTTGGTCTTTAGGGGCAATGTGAATTTGGTTATAGCTTGATAAACCATCCATAAGAGACAACATTTCATAACTAGTTGTGGAATTGATAATGGCATCTATTGAAAGTAGAGGTAAATTGTCCTTAGGATAAGAAAGATTAAGATTACAAAAATCAATGTATATGTGAATGATTATGGTGACCTTTTTCCAAATAGGGACTATATTAGAAACCCATTCATAATATCCATTGGTTTGATAAACTTATCATCAAGAAGTTTAATAATTTATTTATGGCATAAGGTGGAAACTTTGGGTGAAATTTTCTGTTACTTTTGGCATACAAGTATAGCTTTGGGATAAGTGATAATATTGTGTGCCACAATGCTAGGTTCAATACCAAACATATCCTCATAGGACCAAGTTAAGATCTCATGATATTTATATAAAAATAATCTAAATTTATCATGTTTCATGGGTCTAAGTTTACAAAAAACTATAATTGGTTGAGGGCATAATGGAGTACCATATTCAATGTGAGTAGTTTATTTGATAAGAATAACATTGCCATCTTGGAAATGATATGGTGTATTTGGTAAAGAATAAATTGGATTAGCTTTAGGGGCAATGCTACCAATAAAGCTATTGAAACAAGGGGATTTATTTTTTAAATTCCCAAGTTTGCGATGTTACTAAGGAATTTGAGGTTCTTAGGTATGAAGTAATTCAAGAATAGCTTCATCACTAGGCAAAGTGAGAAAAGGACCATAATACTTAACATCTATTTTGAGATCGATAATTTGATTAACATGGCAATCATATTTAGAATGTATCTGATAGACATATATAGCCTTGGCATCTAATGCAATCTCAATAATAGGAGGAGTAGATTGGTAAATTGATATTGGTGTGTCATTAGTTTCTTTAATAGGGAAAAAATTAGATAAAATGATGGGATTTATAGGTGGTAAATAAGATACAATAATTTATGGAGGTTCAAAAGGTAGGATTTGTTCTACCACCCAAAGAGTATCAAGAAGTGGAGAATTAGTGGGAGGTACATAACCTTTGGGAGCTAATTCAAAATACATGGAAATGGTGTGAACATCCTGGTTGAAAGCATGTATTTGATCTAAAGTTTTATAATAATGTTGAACATCCAAGTCATGAGATTGAGTTTGGGCCATGATGTAGTTATCATCATAGGTTAGATAAATGGTACATGTTTGAGATCCAGGGGAAGTTTTAGAAGGTGGAATTTTTGGGTTACTAAACTTTCATGGAGACATGATTAGAGGATCTTGGAATAATTTGGCCACTCTATAATCATTTCATGTGAAGGCATCTTCTAGGTAAGAAGGTTCCTGAGCATTGCATGGAAGGGGGAAAATTAGTGATCTCATCAATGAGAGGAATAGTGTGATCATTAGGTAATAAAGAAGGAGGAAGCCATTCTATGATGTAAGTAGGTAGCTTAGTAGTGTTGTATGTATGCTACAAGTCATTAGGTTCATCATCATCTGAATCATCAAGAGTGACCTATAGGTCTAGATTTATGTTGATGAACTCATGTAAAGGGAGACTGTTGATGGTAGGAATGTGATATTGAGATTTTGAATTAGGAAGTTGAATAATCCAAGGTTTGGGATTGGCCTCATGTTTATGCCATTCACCATTATGTATTAATTTGATGCATTGGCTACCAAAGGAAGTGATGGACCACATTCTATGACTCCAAGGGTGCCTAAGGAGTATGTTATAAGATAGGGGAAAATCAAGGACCATATGTTTAGTCTGAACGGTCTTAGGTCTGATTATTTAGGGAAGCCAAATACAACTAAGTGGTTTTTGATTAAGTTTATCAAATCCACAACAAGTAAGACAATTTTTCTTGAGATGATCCTTATTATATCTAAGTTGTTGGATGAGCCATAAAGATGTCACATTAATACTAGACCCTTCGTCAACTAAAAATTTACAAATAGGGGTAGTATTAATGGATATGTTAATGAATAGTGATGGATCATAAGTGGGTAAAAGGATTTTGTCATTAATCATGTCCTCTTTAATAAATTCAATAGGAGGCTTAGAAGGACACATGGATTGAACAGTATGCATATTATTAGATTGAGGCTCAATAGAGGGTGGTTCTTCATATATATAAGATGGTTCTTCAATTTACTTTAATTTTTTTCATAAGGAACTTGTGATGATAAGGGGAAGTACAAACTAAATCCATAAGTAGAATGTTGCAAATCATGGAGTTAAGCTCTTTGAGAAAGTTCTAATAGGATTTAGAAGAAGTAGTGTGAGGTTTAGAAGGTAAGGTATATTTTGAAGAGATAGAATTTTTTGTGGGTTCAAAAGAAGGAGGTGGTTCCTCATGGGCTTTTAAAATTAAATGAGTGGTTGTAGTATCTTTGAGAAGTTGTTCTACTAAAGATGGTTTCTTAGGTTTTTTGACATGATCTTTGTGAGCTAGTTTGTGATGATAGTTAACCTTAGAAATATTAACATATTAAGAATTATTGTAATATTGGTCATAGTCGACATCAATAACAAAAACATCCTTGGTATTTTTTTGATGATTAGATGTGGAACAAGATTTTTGGTTACTAGAAGAAGAAGCTTTGGAAGCTTGTCATTTTTGAGAAGTAATATTGTACTCTTGATGATGAAGTTGGATCATGTCTTCATGATTGAAGGAATCACCTAGCATGTAAGAGATAACAAATTTAGTAATCCCTTGATAAGTTTTTGGGAATACCCAATGTCAGTGTGGAACCAATAAAATTGATTAGGATCATATCACTTAGGAGGATTATTAGGATAATTAAAGGGTTTAGAGGGAAGTAAGAATTATTTCATTTTCTACACAGTTGGTGGTATGTGATAATATGGTAGAGTGTGAGCTATGTCAACTCCTTGTTTGGTTTGAGGAGTATTTTTGGTGATGGCATTGATAGAATTTTGAAATGACCCTTTAAGGAATTTGGTATTAGGTTTGAATTGCTTCATGAGGAAGTCTTCAAGTTTGGCTTGGTCAAGAGCTTCATTAAGCATTTGAGGAACAAAAGTTTGAACATTATACTGAAGTGAAGGAGTTAAAGTAGTTATAAAGATTTTGAAAAAGTTTTTATTAGTCATGTTATGGTCAGCCTTATGGGCTAGAGAATTTCATCATTTGATAAAATCATGAGCTAATTCAGTGGGAGATTGCTTAACATTGATGAAATGGCTAAGGTTATTTTCAATAAGGTCATTATGTTGAAACTCTTTAACTAAAGGATTGACTAAATCCTCAAGTTTCCAAATGGAATGTTTGGAAAGTTTGTTGTACCATTCTAATACATCACCAGTGAAGGTTTTAACTAGAAGTTTAGTTGTGGTGAAAGTGTTAATTTAGATCCACTCTTTATAAATATTTCTAAATGATTTGAGAAAGGATGCAGGACCTTAGTGCCATCATACCTTATAGTCAGAGATATATTACCAATATCAATGGACATAATGAAAGGAGATAAAATCTCACTTTGGATATTTTGAAGCATTTTGTTATTCATATAGGTTGAGGAATAACATTTCTTGAGGCATCTCTAAAAGGTGGAGGAATAAAATTTGGATTGGCTTGAGGATTGAAAACTAGAGGTTGATTAGCCATATTGATCAAATGATGTTGTAATTGCATAATTTGAGAGGTGCTAGAAGTTTTCAATATGTTCATTTGTTGTATGGCTTGTGTAATAAGTTGAGTCATATCAATTGGTGGGTAGGTGTTTGTAGGAAAACTCCCCAAATTGGTATTAGAGGGAGGGTTATTAGAAGGTGGATTACCAATTGGATTATTGGATAGACTTGTATCAATTATTCCCACATTATGTTGAAAAGTTTGAAGATGAGAATTTTATTGGTAAGTAAAAAAAGGATCAAATCCACCTATTTCATCTTGAGGTGTGATTTGAACCATGTTATAATCCAAAAACAAAGGAGGGGAAGAGGTGTTCCAAGAGTGAGGGTTATCTTGAGAGGTAAATAAAAGGAGAAATTAATACCCCATACAGTGTCTAAATGGATTTAATTTATCCAAGAAGATTATAATTGAGGACTTCATGATGTGTTAAGGAAATGGATAAAATGATAAGGAAAGAGAAATAGAGAACTATGTCATCCAGATAGGAGAGTAGGGGCAACAATAAAAGTATAGAATTGACTAGGTTAACTTAGAATTGTAACCTAACTAGAAAAAGGGATATAAAGTTGATCAGGTCAACTTAGCACTACAGACAAGGAAAAAGATAGTATGTAAGAGACTATGTCGAATAGAATGATAGTATACTAAAAATAAGAAAATATTTTTCAATGTAATTTGAAGAAATAAATGGAAACAAACACACAAATAATTGCATCAATGAGAATGATCTAACTGGTACACATCACAAAACCTTGCACCAATGTTGGCTAATGCAAGATTTTACAATACAACATATAATGAGAAAAGAACAACCAATCAACTAACTAAATGGTCATCCTGAGTGTTGTTAGATTATTATAAAGTGTTATTTTAAGTTTGATAGGGAAGTTGGCTAAAGATAAGGAACTAGAAAGTAATTTATGGATGGTTTCAAGACATTTAGGATGAAAGGGATATATGTTGGCAATGGTTCTAGCATGGTATTGGGGCCTAATCCCTCACTTCGTAATCCCATAATGATAAGGGTGTTAGGTGATTTGTCAATATATATAGTTAATCATGTGTTTATACTTAGCCAAAAAACCAAGTTGACTTCCCCTTTGGTGATGAAATCCAAGTAGGTAGTCTTTGGGAAGACAAATGTTAAATGCATTTTGAAATTATGTGATTTGGTAGTGTGTAAAAAGAGAAAAATAGTGCAACTAATCAGCAATTTAAAATACCACCTAATTAGGCTATGTGAGCTACTCTAAGCATGTAAACAACTAGAAATGAAAGTGTGAATTAAATACAAGAATATAGTTGTTAATTCCCAAATTAAGAATGGTACAAAGTCAGTTTAGATGACATTATATGCAAACATTATAGAATAGAGTTGACTGGGTCATGACTATTCTGTAGAATCAAGAGTCCTTAAGAATTAAGTTGACTAGATTGACTTAATCTTTTAGATAAAAGATCGGCTACAAAATTAATTCGACCAAGTCGACTTGGTTTATTTTAGGATTATAATTTTGAAGACTACAAATTTTCACAAAACATAATTGTAATGATGTACTAAATTAATAGAGAGAAATAAATGAACCTTAATGGGTTGGAAGATGCTAAGGATTGTAAATTTTATTTTGAAGTGCCTTGAATAATATTTTCAAGTTATGCCAACTAATTCAACTAGGTTAACCTAGTTATATAAAACCCTCTTTTTTAATGCCTTCTTAGATGACTAAGTCAATCTGGTCAACTTAGTTTGTTATCTAGATATTAACTATAAGACTAAGTCAACCTATTCAATATATTCTATTATTTTAGATGTTAATTAGAATACTAAGTCAATTTGGTCAACTTAGTTTGTTTTCTAGAATTGAATAAGAGTACTTTGTTGACCTACTCGATCTAGTAACCTATATCTGATGAAGACCTACATAGAAAGAATAGGGTCATTTTTATGTGATTATGTATTAAACCTATGTATAGAAGTTATAATTATATCAGCTTGGTTAACCTAGTATCACAAATATTGAAAAATAATAAAATGATAGAAATGAAAAATATGAAATAAATCCTACAAGTGTTAGATTCACATTGGGTTCACCAAAATGTATGTAATGGAAAATGCAGTAGATCTACAAATAATTCCTAGCTCAGAGATTATAGATCCTACTTAAACTTCAAATTGGGGATACATTAGATAATCAAGGTCATGACCAATATGAATCTACTAAACCTAATCAAGGAATCTCTTGCCATAATAATATCATTAGGGAGGGTTCCAAAGCCTCCAGTCAAGCAAAACTATGTAATAACCCTAACTAGGCCCTATGTTTTCATATTCACTAAACTAATAACAAGTAAAGCAAAATTTAATATAGTTATCACCAAATATTGAGGCACAAAATGGGGGTCAGTAAACATAAAAGTAATCATTCATAAGATAATCCTATTTAATTTATGTATAGGTAAAACTCTAATGCATGGAGAGAGATTATTCAAAAGCCATTACTTAGGCTACTTATATCTACTAAAGAGAAGAACAAAGTTAGAGATACTTACCTAAAAGACAAACCCATAAAGACTCAATCTCTCCCTTGGACAAATGTGTTTTATAATAGATTATTTTAGTTTGTAAGGATCACTCAAAAAGGTCAAAGCATCCAAGACTTCTCCACAAGACTAGATTCTTCTCCAAGTAGAAACCCTAAGCTAAGACTCCTCAAGTAGAATGGTGGAAGAGCAAATTGTAAATAAGAACAAATGAGTAATAACTCTTGACTACTCTCTAATAATGGCAAAATGGATGTTTTTATATAGGCATAATTAACATTAAACCCTTCTAAAAATTTTGACTGATAAGGTCAACCCAATCGACCTAGTATTATAATTGACAAAAACTAACTAGGTCAATAAAGGGCTAACTTAGACCCTAATAATTTTTTAAATAATAATACAAGTTTGATGTGGCTGACATAGTCATGTAAACTATCAAAAATGGGTTTAGGTTAGGGAAAGGGATAATGAAGGTGGAAAATGACTAGAGGAGGGTGAAAAATAGGAGGTAAATCTTAGGGTAATGTTTTTAGGAGCTACTTGGATTGATAATAAGTGGAAAAAAGGGACAAAAATTCTTCAAAGTACTAAAGGTATGTCTACCCATTTCCTGGTGCACCACTTAGGGCATACACTCAGAGAGATTAAGACTCGATGGGTTCTTCCAAGATAAAAAGCATCAGTAATTAAGAAAGTTTGAAAATATTATGTGTATACAACATCTTTGAAAATAGGTTTTCAAGTCTTCATTACTCATTCCATTAAGACCTTATCCTAATCCATTTATGAGGTATCTCTAGTTTACTTGGGTTGTTAGAAGGCTCCTTGAAGCATCTTTGACCCTTTCAACTTGCTAGACATAGGAGGGAAAGAAGGTCTTATTAGGACTGTTAGAGACTCTTTCAAACCTTAGAATGTTATTTAAGATTGAAAATAAATTATTATTGACCTCTAAATGTGTGTAAGAGATAATCAACCTTGAATAACCTCTTTAATAACTATTATGCATTGATTTAGTTGATTATTCTCTTGAACTCCTCCTTAAGCAATGTGGTGTAGGAAAGAGAAAACTTGGTTTTGCTTTGAATAAATAAACATTACTCCATCTATGGCTTCTAAAAATCATTTTAGTCCTAAAATAAGGCACTTGGAGCCATAAAACTCTCCAAAATATGTGAGTTTGCTCTGTTTGCTTGCTTTTTTACCTATTCCTTATAGCCTTAAAAATAAGTAAATATCCTTTTACATAAGAATGTACAAAATACAATGGAAAAATAAACACATTTTTAATGACTTAGTATTCCTTTACAACTCTATGGAAATTTTTAGGATTCAACTCTGAGTATAAGTGTCCCTTTTTATGCCATTTCTCTCTCCAATTAGGCCTAATTAGGCCTCCTAGGCCTAGAAACTAAGATTTTGGTCCAAAATTATACCACACATGCAAAATCACCAAAAAGTGTGTGATTAAATTTCTCCATTATATAACCATCTTCCATTCTAAAATTTAGGTCTTGATACACTATGTAGGTATGCAAACCATGAAATGGCTAAGAAACTAGCTAGGTTTACACTCAGTCCAACACTTTCATGATGAAATTGACCTATAGAAGCACTTTTATGGTGACTTATATGTATATTTTTATTTTTATAGGTATAATACCTCCCAAATCACCTCTCCTAATGATTAACATTCATCTACACCCTTCAACACCCCCTTTTTGCCTCAAAATCTTACAAAAGTACAATTTTCAATGAGTCAATACAACTAAAAGTACAACCAAAACTCATGGTGATACTCCTTTTGGAGTGATAAATGTGTTTCAAGTTTTATAAATGGTTATACATTCTAATAGGAGTGCTTGATAAGTTAATTTCTCTCAACTGCTTAATTTATGCTCTTTTGGTAGCTTGTGAGTGTTTTGCACTCTTAACATTCATAAAGCTATGGGGTTGAATGAGAAAAATAATACCAATGATTTTAATTATGTGATTCCCTCTAACATCTCCAATCCCCATGTTCTCCCATGCAAATCCTCTAAATATTTTTGAGCTTCCTAAGTTGACTATTGAGCTAGTAGACCTTCATTCATGAGGTTAAAGGAGAGAAAAAGGGTGAAAAAGATAAAAATATGCTTGGTTTTGACTTCAAAAACCTCCTAGGGGTATTTTACAACCCATATGTCCTATTATAATGTTACTCTTCATCATTTCTTCCCTTAAAACACTTTGTAACATCTTTCTCTTAAACTCAGGGTTTGTGAGCAAAACCATGCTCTTAACCCTAACTACTACATTTAGTTCCTTTCACTCTGATTAAGACCTTCTAAAATATATATTATATTATTGATTATTTAACCCACTCCATTATTCCCTTTTATCACTATTATTTTCCATGATAAATCTATTTGAACCCTCTTAGACACTATGTGTTGTCAATGATCATGGTCAAATACTGGGTATAGGTAAATTTTATTATTTTCTTGGCCTATATGGAGTAATAATATATAATAATACCTTTAATAGGTCTGCATATACCTATTTCACCTTTTATCACCCTATGAATGTGCTTAAAATCTCACCTTTCTCCCTCACACAATATTTCTTCATGCATTTAATACACAAGCCTCTATAACCTCATTAGACCTTTAAGTGTTCTTTTGAGAGATCTCCTACTTTGAATGATTATCTGTGATCTTATTTCTAACTTTACAAGTTCCTATTCAATTTATTATTTATCCAAACTTCAACTTCACCATTGAGTTTCACATCCATCTTGTTGACCTTGGAGATAACTTGAGCTTAGTTAGGTTGACCTGTAGATGGTCATTTGGAGTTTCTATCCTTGAATGGAGAAGGAGAATAACATTAGGACCTTGAATAGGTATACACTATTTAAAACTTCTAAGAACCTTGTGAAGGTATAAAAATTTAATTTATTCATCTTGCTTAAGTTCTCCTCACGTGATCATATATAGCCCTGACATGTTGACTATAGACTTCAAAAGTAAATTGGCCTTGCTCTTGGTTACTAATATTCTTCTTGGTCTTCAATAGAGAAGATTATAGTCAATTTATGTACCCTACTAATTCATCACATTCATATTCCATGTAATCTTTACAAAATTTCACAATGCATAGAAGCTTACTATTTTATCCAAAATACAACGGTTATATGTGCACATTTGTTGTTTAATGACTATGTATGTAGATTTCAAATGCCCTAATTTGGTCATCTTTCATTCTTCCTTTTGATCTCTTCAACTTTAATGAATCTTATGTGTTATCTTCTTATATTTATGAGATATACCCCACTATTTATTTTATGCAATATTTCCTCTCTTCAATTTGAAACAAGACTGATCTTTCCTAGCAACATGTAGATGTTCATTTAGGTGCTTAAATTTATTTTGGCTTTAGGACCTGTCTTCAAGTCATTGAAAACTCTAATAACTTATACTATAGTGTTAATAGTTTAGAACCTTATTTAACTATCCAAAATACCTCACTTTCACAATCACACAACTGTTTAAGAATACCCTCTCAAATTATTGTTATAGGTGGTTTGGGTCTCTGGTGTCTATACAGACAAAGGAAGGCATGATAAGGTTGGTAAAATAAAAAATGTGATGCCAAGACTCTCATTGACTCTCCCTCACATTGAATAAATCTTGAAGAATCATTAAATTTATACTCAAAATATTAATTAATATAGAAACCAAAACTAATATTTACCTTTAAAACTACTAAAAAACCTTAAACTCTGCTAAGATGTGTCTCAAAGTTTTCATTTATGCTTTGATTTTTTCATTGCTAGTATCCTGAACCATGAGTTTAAGTGTGTTGAAATATCCTCATGTTCTTATCTCTCTAATGTTTATATCACCTTTAACTCCCATTTGACATGTTCATGGTTCATCTTATTGCTTTGTATGATCATTTGAAGTCTCTTTTCAACTTGTAATACACAAACTTAACTGTGTCATATAGGCATATACGGCACAATTGGATCCTTTCATTTCTTGATTGTTATTTTTCACCTTGAATAATCTTATGAGTACTTATTAAACCTCTTCAGGCTCTCAATCAAAACACTTGATCTTCAATATTCCATATGTCTAATAATAACAACAAGAACTAATGACTTTATTATTGAATCTTAATAAAGACCCTCTCACTATGACATATTCAAGGAAACCATTATTTAAGATGAAGGTATATTGATTTTGAAATTAATATGTGTATCAAAACTTAAACATGAACTTTATGACCCTTGAATATGAATACACTTAGTGCTAACCCAAAACATACTTCAAAATTACTCAATCAGACCATTCACAAAGACACCATAGAAGAATAATTTTTTGTCATATGGACCTTCTCAAAATTAGTTACATAATGAATAAAACATGTACTAAGTCCTATTTTACCTTGTAATTACCCCTCTATAACCATTTTCTCCATCAAGTTCTGAAGTGAAGAAACGGAGGCAAACCCAGACCCTATTTGGATGACTAAGACATAATGACCCCCTTACACTCTTATCAAATTTTCATATATATTGGGGTATTAATATGTTATCCAAATCAACTAAATTAAATTTCATTATTTTCCTTATCATTTCCCAATATCTTTGAACTTGAATCTCTCTCTCCTAACCATACTGAGCAAAAACTGATGGCCTTCCTAGAGTTGCCAAAGAAGTTGATAAGAGAGATAAATTAGTTTTCTAAATTTTAACAACTATAAATCATTAAAAACCATGTATTTGACCTTAAAATAAACAAATTAATTAATTAATATTCTTATAGGTCAATTTTTCCTTGAAAACATGTATGGATAGCCTCAAAATAGGCCTTTTTGGCACTAAAATTACCATCACCATTTGAGAAACCTGATGAAATTAATGAAAAAAGTATTAATTAGACATTTTAATGTCTAAAACGTATACCATTATGTTTTCCATAATTTTTATGATGCTTAACTACCATAACCTTTCAAAACCTTCTCTAAATCCATAAAAATAGGTCTAAAATGCAACACAGATGGGTTATGATGTTAATCAAGAATATATCCAGCCTATTTTAACATTTTTAGACCATGACATGACCTTAAAACATGATATTATACCTATTAAAACACTCTCTACTCCTTTTAACACTTGAAACCCATTGAAATAGGGAAAAAGGTAGATAGACAAGCACATAGCTATGATGATCAAACCTTAAACTCATCAAAATTACCTTAAACTCTACTAAATAAGGTTTCAAATGAACATTAAAAAGTCATAAAAATACAAAAACCATGATCCACAAGGTAAAAAATCATGATGATCAAAATTTTAAATTATAGGGGTGATAATTTGACCTATGAGGTTAAATTTGTCAATAGATATCATGAGGCCTATCTCTATATAAAAACTGTATGGCCCCTCTACTCATATCCTATGCTTTACCCATTATGGGAGATGATCTATAAAGTTTATCTCTGACTTTATTGAGTACCTTTATTGGTGTTTTTAGTGCCACTTTTTCCTTAGGCATAGATGGATTAGGTGTTTAAACCATATTGGATGATTGTGGTTGTGATAGATCTAAAACAAAATCTACCTTTGAATGTGTGTCAACTAATCGCAACTTATTTTATAATGTGATTATTATATGGCATAGATTCCAAAATTATCTTGATGTCTTGTATAATAATTTATCCTTAAGAGATTAAATGAGGCCTCTAATAAAGATGTACTATATCTCCAAATTTGTTAGCTGATAGGTCAACTATCACATACATGATTTGAATCATAGAATAAAATCACTTATTATTTCTAACTTACCTTGGTGTAGTGAAGGAAATATATAATATGTGACTTGAGGTCCCTTATTATGAATATAATTCATGATAAAAACTTCTTCTAATTCATCATATATTTATTGAACCATTAGGGAGTGAATGATGGAATTGATTTAATGCCTCATCCTCTAGACTTCTAGGAAATAATTGTAGGAGAATCAAACTAGTAGTGGTATGTGTTGTAGCCTTTCTATAAGATTTGAGATGTAATTATGGATCTCCATGTCCATTTAATTTATGAAATTTTAGTATCTTAAACTTCTTTGGTAATGTTATGTTGATGGTTGTGTGTGGAATTAGATTTTTAACATTAGAATGAACCCAAGAGTAGTATGCTTTACTTTCCAAGGTGAGCTGATGTACTTGTTGTTTTAAATTACCCATGCAATGAATCAAGTATATTACCTCTTGATAATGTATGTTAATATCATTAAGAGATTCATTTAGACACTATATTTTATTCTTAATTTTAGCCATTGGTATACTATTTCATGAAGCACTATTAGAGATATTGAGTTGGCTCATTGTAACCTTTAGAGAGGTGATAGCTTGGACCTAGTGAGAGGGAAATTGGTTATCACCCTCATGTAGGTTAGAATGAGGAACAAGTTCTACTTTAGCAATAATGGGTGGAGGAGATTCATTGATATCTCTTATTTTGTTAATTTTTAAATAAGTATCACATGCTAATGAAAAAAAGACATGTTATTATCATGTGAATGTAAACTTTGTAAACTATGATCATGAGTATAAGTTTGCACATTTTTATCTAAAGATGTATTATTTCTTGCATTAACATTTAATAAGAAATTAATTTTGATATGAGATATGGGTGAAGTAGAGAGAGGACTAGACTCAATTTCTTCTTCACTAAAATCATAATAATCATTGTTATTCCAAGTTTCATAAAAATCAAAAATTATTTAACTTATAGAGTTAAGTGAACAAGAAATTTCATTTTCATACTCAGTAAGAGAAAGAGTAAAAAAATATTTTAACTTTTTACTACTATGCAACATATCATCATGTGTAAGTGGAATCCAATGTGTATCTTCAATATCTATAAGTGGAATGCATATTTTATCATATTTTTAATAATGGAGAAGTAGAAATCATATTTTAATTTGAAACAATATGACATGTAGGAGTAGTGTTAGAAATATTTGAAATATCTATAGTTTTCATGGAATCCATATGTTGAGCTTGAAAGGTAAAAGAAGGTGGCAACCCAACATCATCTACTTTATTTTATAAACCTATAAAAGGTGTAATATCAATTGTACATGATTTTTTGAATTTAATTGAGAAAGGTGAATAAAGTTCATTTTTATTTTCTATGTTAAAAACATCATGTGAAGGAATAATATTTCTTTAATCATGAAAAATTAAATTGATTTTATTGTTCTTGTATTGGCTCAATTGGAATAAGTATGCAGCAAGTGTTTGAAAAGATAGGATCTTATTCAAAAAAATCACTACCTATAAGGGACTCTTTTGGACTTATGTTGTTAAGTTGATTTTGAGATATGGGTGAAGAGAGAGCAAGAGAAGATACATCTATGCTATCTTATTTCATTATCATGCTCATAGTAATCACCATATCCATCACTACAACAATACTCATCATCATCATCATCATCATAAATGAAATCATGCTCATTATTACGTTCTAATGTACAATTTTATAAATTGGTCCATTCAGTTTTATAATTATGCGAAAAAGTTAAAAATTGATCAATTATGTGAGGGGGAAGAGGTTCTCTACAGGTCATTTTAAACTTACTACAAAAGAGAATGCAAAAAATGAAAAATAATCAAATAATGGGTAGAAGATAATACAACATAAATATATTTGAAAATATTCTAAATTTTCAACTCAAAGTATCAAAAATTACAAATTGACTTGAAACCCTAATGGCTAATATTTAGATGGGTGAGGATTTATTTTGCAGATCTAGGGTTTGAAGGTTTTTTAGACAAAAAATAAAATATTAAATAAATGAAAACACTAATAGTGGAATCACATGTATTAGTTAGGATGTGTAAAAGTCAAGAAAAATTGAATTTTATAAACCCTAATTTATAACACAAGACTAAATAAGGCACACCCTGGGAAAACAATTAGGGTTGTTAAGCAATATTCAATGTAAGTCAAATTCACCAAATGATTTAAATTTTTAAGAATTAATAAATATAAATCCTATATTGTTAAATGGTTGGAGTAAAGGGATAAATACATATAAATATTGTAAATGACTAGTTTAGTCGATTTACCCTAAGTAGGAAGGTAAAGGATAAAGTCCACTTATCTAGAGTGAAACATGCATCATTAGGTGATGGTAGTGTTGGAATAGGTCATAAGAACATTCAGGAGTCCTTTCATTTATAAACTAGAGTCCCACCTACCTCAAATTAATAACATGGTCAATTGGAAAATAACATGGTGTGTTATTGGTAAAGGCATTGCGCTAGTGTCCTTTTATGGACAAGGGCCCTAAAACTTCTAGGGATGTTGTGGAAGGCTTCTTGGGTCTTGTATGTGTCCTTAATAACTTTTGATCATATTTATATGTCACCTTTTGGTTTTTATTTCTTCAAAACCATAATGAATACCTACACACATGAAATGATGATGGAATAAAATCTCAAATGAAGGGGAAAAGGTTGGTTATCGGATGTTACAATTGAATAACCTAGAAACCATATTGTTCTAGTTGTTGCCTACATTAAACCTTATAGTAGGGGTCTCAGACAGAATGTAGTTCTCCCTTAGGTAATGTGAATAATCAATACATATGGTATGTAATAATGACTTTCAATTAGGCCCTTTTTTGATCAAACATGTAGAGTTATGTGTGATGCTAAGTAAATATGCAAAGTGTTGAGTTATAATATTGATTAATTTTATGTAATTATATGCCAAAGTAGTAAGTTCTATATGTAGAAGGCTTTGTGAAGATATTTATATAGAAAGATATTTATTTTGAATGTGAGACACTTGTTCATAGGCTGACTAGGTAAAAAGATAGATAAAATCATAAGTGGAGATCCAACAGAGGGTAAGGACCCAAAACAAGTTAAAAATGTTACCATTAGACAATAGTGTTGAGGTGGGCAATTGCATGATGTGCTCCTGTCCAGGACTACATTATTGTCTTATGTGCACAAAAGTAAGTTCTTACTGGGAAAAATAGGCTAGGGGCCCTTGTGACTAGGAAAGGGATGACATGAAATTATTGAGGGTGTAAAAATAGGAAAAATAAGTCATAATACGGATCAAAAGACCAAACTGACCATGAAAACAAGACTCTCATTCATCATTAACAACTTCTTATGAAAAGCCACAAAATACATAGTATTATGTTTTCTTGATCAAATTAAGGTGTGTACATAGCCATGTAGCATATAGAAGGAACATGTATAAGTAGATATAACATTAAAGTGCATAGAACAAGTGTAATCATAAGAAGGCGTAAGATGCATGATAAGGATCATGGTAATGTCTAGATAGTAATAGTATAATAGAAACAAGCAAACAAGCACACATATAAGAGCACTCAAAATGAAGTTAAAAAGTAATGGTCTAAGGAGAACACAAATAAGGGGCATGTTCAAATTACACATAATTAAAGGAACATGACTTACTCAAATGTAAAAAAAATGAAGGATGACATATTCAAATGTCCATACAACAAGCAATGACATATGCAAATTTAAATGAAAGCATATATAAGATCAAAGGTAGAAATCAAAGGCTAATATTAAAATGCTCAAAAAAGGAATATAATAGAATGCAAAACACTCAAGGAATTGCATAAAGTAAAGTATAAGAAACTAACATAAACATGTCATAGTATCCCATGGATCAAGTGTGTCAGGAAAAAATATCAAGTGTATAACATATCAAGTACCCTGTGTAAGATATAATCATGGGTAAAGGCATGTGTAAGTACATATGTAAGCTCAAACATGATAATTTATAATGATCATAGAATCATATAAATTTTGTGTATCAAGATTAAAAAGGATAATGTCCCCAATGTTTACATGACATGAGTAGAGAGAAGGCCCAACATCTGAAATAAGAATTGATCATGTATCTATGTATGCATGTATCACACTCAAGTATAAGTGTGACACACGTGTGTATGTAGGAGTAACTAAATATGTCATCCATTAACATGTGACTAACACATATATTCTAAGGAACCAAAAGAACACATAGATGTTGAAATTATTTTTGGATTTTTTAATGTTTTTTATTTTTTTTAACACATAGATGCCAAGAAACTAATAAAACATGTAGTTTCTGAAATTATTTTTGAATGTTTTTTTTTTTTTTTTTTTTAATAATATTTGAAGAGGAAATATCATCCCTTGATTCCATCCAATGGATAATAATCCTCAAGGGGTGGTAAGTTTATAACATGTCTTGAACTAGGTGTTCCTTGTGTTTGCATAGTAGAATTATAAGGTGTATCATGTTATTTTGGTAAGTTTATGTTTATTACCTTTGCCTTAGATATGTTTTTATTCACTATTGGTAACCATGGTTTCCAAGTTTTGTGTTATATTTTGTCGAAAATGGATTAATATATAAAATAATAGATCCTAATTCAGATCTAAGTGTGATATTACATTTAAAATATCCAACACAAAGATCATATATAGTAGTTATATTTACATGTTCATTTCCATATCTCAAAGATGTAAATAATTTTTAGGTACATATGTTGAATTCATAAGTTCGGTCAAGCATGATATTTTGACATTGCTTTCTAGCTATGCAAGGTTCAATGATTTGATTTCTTAGGAATGATTTGCAATATATTCATATGAAAAAACACATTTGACATTATCCTTTTAGGTAATTTTTACTCTTTTTTTACTTTTTCCTTTTGTATCATGTTTATAAAATTAGATTTGTAAGTGTTTCTTGTTTTCTGACCTAATTTGTGAAAAGCCTTCTTTTGAGAATTCTTGTCTGCTTTTATTGAGTTTGAGTTAGAAACTTTTGTTCTTTCTCTAATTATTACATTTGTAAGTGTTTTTGTTATGAATGATCCTTTTGATGCATTTATTGATCTTTTGTATTGGCAAAATGTATATTTGAATGATTTTCATTAGTATTTCCAATATATCCCAAGCCTTGATGGTTATTCTAATCATATGTGGAAATGGGATGAGTGATGACTTGGGAATGTTTTCCCAATCCTTCATCATGATAACTAAATTTTTGTAAATATTTCATTTCAAAACTATACTATTTGGAAAACTAAGTATCATTATTGAGAGGTAAATTTGTATCCTTTTCTTAATCTGATTTTTATTTTTGAATATTTTCTCTCTCTAAGTTTGGTATTTTCAACTATTTTTAATCTAAACTTTCCTTTGGTACCCATATTTTTAGTTTTAACACTTGTTCTTTAGGAGTACTCATAATGTGAGTGGGTTTCTTGGTATATGTATCAATTATAGGATCACCACTATGTTTGTGACTTTGTATTTGGTTATTTAATGCTAACAATGATCTGTATGACACCCATGCATTATATAATATGCACAATAGTATTTTGATTTGTGTTTAGGATGTATAGGAGGTGATTTGATAACTTTGTATCTAATCATTTCTCTTAATATCTCCCTTAGTATTTTAGTAAGCTTTGGTATTATACTTGAATCACTTGTTCTAGATGTGTTCTATTATAGTTTTGAATTTGAATAGGAAACCTTGTTAGGTACAACATTGGTAGAGGAGGATGCAAACACATGATTAACACTACCATGTGTTGGATTCTTCATGTGTGCAATATAATTTTGTAACTCTTTTATTAATATGATCATATTGGTGATTTGATCTTTTAGGGATTCATAAGCATAAACCTTAGGTATTTAAGATTGATTACCTTCATTTGAAATTACAAGGTTAGCCACCTTACCCATTGGATAAGTGAAAGATTTTACCTGGTTAGGGGGATGAGATATATCACCATCCTTAGGGTTAAGAGGATCAAGAGGCTCCTTTGTTTCCATTTTAAATGTTTTGAAAATTGATATAAGAATAGGATAAGAAAGGTTTGCAAATGTTAAGGAGCAATCAACCATGATACAATAAGGATATAAAAAATTTAGACTATTGGATAAGTATTTTGAAAATATAAGATAATTTTTATATAAAAATAGAAAATGACATGAACCCAAAAAATAGGGGAATGAAAGTACATGTACATCCTATAGCTCTAAATTTAATAAAAATAGTAAATTTATAAATTTGACAAATATGTATAATATTTTAGAAAATAAAAATAGGTTTTTGTCTATATTAATATAATAATTTAAAAAAATCTATCATTTTAATTTGAGATAATATACATTATAAAAACTTCAAATAATGTGGAATGCTTCACAGGCAAAACCCTAAAATATTCCAAATAAAGAATCAAAATTTTTGGTTAAATAGGAATTTATTTTAGATATTTGAGAGAGGTTTTTGAATAAAACATGTTTTTTGATGAAACTTAAAAATTATTCAAAAAAAAATACACCATTTTCCTTGTATGCCAATATTTATTAAAAATGGTAAATTTGAAAATTTGAAATTTTTGTATTAAATTTTGGCAAAAAAAATGTGGTTTTTAGTAAACCAACCCGAGTATAAAATATCTCAGAGGAATTTTTAAATGGACTTGTTTGTATTCCAAAATGTGAAAATTGATGAATAATCCACTTGCAAGTATATTTACATGAGTCCCTTGTAACCAAAGGAGGGTAAAACCCTAGGGTACATTTTTAAATCTAAAAATCCATCACAACAAACTAAAACCCTAGGAGGCTTAAAAGTCCTAGATCAAAAAAATTGCATTCACATGGATCAAATTCATTAAATGTTTAATCCTAATTAGTATAAGAGGGATTATCCTATCCTTTGTAATAAAATATGGTTAATAATATATAAATGACAATGCACAAGGGTGATAATCATATCTATAGTAGTCTAATTGGGTGTTATACTTAGATATAAGCATATACTAAATTTATTATGTTGAGTATAAGCTAAATATAGAAATTACAACTAAATTATACATAAAAATGGCAAAGGAGTAATACACTTGGTTGTGATACTGACACAATGTTAGATCTAGAATAGGTAGGATATAGTTTGGAAGATGGTTATGGAATAGTTGTCAAATTTTGGATTTGATGCTTTTGGCACTCTAAACACTAATGTCATCTTGGGACAGTTGCATTGACATTATTATTTGTTTTTGACACAAGTGTCGTATATAGAATACATACTAAAAAGGGATGTGACTATTTGGATGCTTTTGGGTTTGACTTCACCTTCACTCTCATGCATTTATATCTGGGTGATGGACTATCACTCCTCATGAATTTGTAAAAGACTAGTTCTTCATCTTCATTGTGACCTTGGGGAAAAATGGGTTAGTGGGCACACAATCTCAAGCTGACCCCAATGATCCCATTGTTAGAGAGCACTACCTACATAGCTAATACTCTATAAGAAGGCCTCAAACTCATTAAGTTCTCCCCTATGTGTTGGCTTATGTGTGAATCATGTAATATTATGAAAACTAAGTAAAATAGTGAGATAGCTTATAACTTATTAAATTGGGCTCTTGGGCTACTACTTTAGTATTTCATCCTTGTAGATGTAGTGTACCTATGACTAGTATGTTAATATGGAAGCTTAGTTCAATTGAATGCTTGATAGACTAACTTTGATAAGTTGCCTTAGTCTCTTTATTATTTTGATAGGTATTGTTAGGTGAGGAATGAATGAGGTTTGATATTGTATTTATATCAATCCCTTTGGAGTAATAACTCACATTAAAACACTTAAACTGACCATTAGGATATGTTTCATTTAAAAATTGGATGAATTTAGGGCACTAGATACTTACATTAGGTCAAGACATTAACATCAACATTATTGTCTATCCTGGACATTACTGTCTAGGGTGCATGAAATTAGGTACAATTTTAGAAATTTCAAAGATGAAAGATAAGTATATTTTAAGCATTATGGGTAAGATATAAGGCCTAGGTAATCAACACAAGACTGGTTATACTAAGCTATTTAGGCCAAGGGACACAACATAGAGCATATGCGATAATTATGGAAGAAAGAAATATCTAAAACTAAGAGGTATAGTCAAGGTCTAAGTTTGCCAAGTGTACAAGACGAAGGTCCTACATAATCCATAAATATCATGTGAATTTATAAACCATTGGATAAAAATTATCTACAATTTTTATTTGATAGGTAAATATGGGTTGAAGGGACCCAGACCTAGTACAAAAGAGAATAGATAGAAAAGTGAGAGAAAACAAACATAGCCCAAATGAGATAAGGGTGAAAATCCTAACGAATAGCCTAACTACTGCTAAACTCTAGCCAACAATTGATCAATAGATGAATAATGACCCAACCAAAATGGGAGAAAATGGAGTTATACTAACTCAAAGTAAATGACTAATTGCTTGGTCACTTTATTATCTTTTTTATGGCATTTGCCTCTAGTGCAACTACCAATGAACTGCTCCTCCTCATTATCTAGCTTCCTCCTTTTGAAATTCATGTGAGGGGGTTATTTTATGATTTCCTCAACAACATAGGCATCCTCCTCCACATTATCCTTCTAGATAGAATCCTCTCCAGAGTTGTGAGTCTCAGGAGTCTTACCATCATGAACCATAAACTTGTTAAAATCAAGAAAGTTACTTAACCTCTCAAATTCCTTTGAGATTTCTCTACAAAGGAGATTTTGGATTGTGATTTTGGTATGGAGTTTTTGGAGTGAATATTTAACACCCTTTTTTCCATCATCCCCTAGAATTTCCTTTCCTTTTGAAGTGAAAGAGGTGATTTCTAAATCAAATTTTTTATTTTTCTATGCATGGGCACTAGAAGCTCCCAACTGTTTCCCTTGATTCTCCTCTTCAAAATTTGAGGGTTGATCACCCTCCACCTCCAACTCCTCCTTATCACTATTAATATTAATAACCTCTGAAATGGTCTTGGACCAGATTGGTTCCCCCTTTTGATCAACAAAAAAATGAGGCCCTGGTGGATGAGATCCACATTAGGGATCTTGAAATTTAAAATAAAAACCTCCAAAGATTGTAGTAAAAATAAAGGGATAATGATAATAAGGCCCTTAAAATGGTTCAAAAGAAAGAAATGATGTGAATAGAGAATGGTGTGCTTACCTTCCAAAGTGATATAATGCATTATTTGGAGACATACCTCCAGCCATTTCCTTGGAAAATTAGTGAGCATGTAACCTTTGTTGGACAATGGTTTAGGCCTATATTTCTCCTTCTCTTTCTTGAAAAAAATATGCATGAGTTTCTCCTTGTGATGCTTGTCTTTAAATGCCTTTACTTCATAGCATTCCATTCTTGTTGTCTCCCTAATCAGCTCCTCTATAATTTAAATCTTTAGCCCATACAATTTCACCTCATAGTTGTTCCAACCACAAGTAAAATCCCTTGAAAGTGATGTATCATGCCCCACCAGACATTCCATGATTAGGGTCAGCCCCCCTTTAACCATTTTTTTCAAGACATGATCATTTTTCTTTATGTTAGAATAGGAAATCAACTTGAAATGATCTCTATCTCTACCCATATTCACTTCCATTTTGTTGTCATATTTGTAGGTGTTCTAAAAAGAACTTGGTGATATAGGAAAATAAAAGTAGGGGAACAATAATCAGTCACAAGATAGGTGTAAGTGAATGATGACTAACCCTCACCCCTCTCCTTGTAAAAGATGGCTTTGTACATGTGGAAAGCCATATACTTAACCCATAATATAAACTTTAAAAAAATAGTCATCATGACTATAAATGATAAGTCCCTTTTCCTTCTCGACTATTTAGATGACATCATCTAAAAATTCACCATCATGCCAAGTAACATAATCACTTCTAAGGACCCCTATATTTGTAAGGTAATCGGTTCCCCTATTTCCTTCTCTATAAACATGTTCGATAATAACTCCTTTGAAATCATTGAGAAGGGATTTGGCATCATTGATGATTATAGCAATATTCTAGGAAGAAGGGGATAGACCCTTAAGACAATTAATGATGTTCATTAAGTCCCCTTCTATATGAATAAATTGAGAACCTAGTTTTACTACCTTTTCAATTCCCCACAAGGCTATTGAGGCTTCTTCAATGTGATTGGTTTTAATTCTAAGGGGTCATGCATAGGCTACTTTGATGTTTCTTAAAGAATCTCTGCTTAAACCACCCACCCTAGTTATACTAGGATTCCCCTTTACTACCCCATCAAAATTTAATTTGACCCCTTGAGGAATGGGGGGAGACCATTTGATGAGAGATCTATCCACCCCTTTTTCCTGGGCTTTACCTGTAATAACCAAATTAAGTTATTTCAAAATTGAGGAAGAAAATGGGGATCTTGGCTGATCAAAGGTGTGGGTAGAGATTGATCAAGTTTCCTACATAAAATCCTTGATCCTTTTGAAGGTAGACTCAATATGAGGTTGAGGACACTCAAATATGCAAGCATTCCTAGATTTTCAAATACCCCAGAATATATGGGGTAGGGCCAAATTTCATTAGTGAATTAATGGTAGCTCTTCACAAGGGGGTTTCCATTAGGTATTTAAGTTTAGGATAGAACCTATAAAAACCCATGACATATTAGAATCGCTAAAAAATTGTTGAAAAATATTCAACCCAAACAGACAAAAAAGAAAGAGATGTTCCACCATTTTCATTGCATGTTTGCAAAGAGAGCATTTATTAGGGATGGTTAAACCTCTTTTGATTAGATTGTACACTATTAATATCTTGTTTTGAGTTGCCAACTAGTAAAAGACATTGATTTTAGGTATGAGGTCTTTTTATCTAGAGATATTTCCAATTGAAATCCTCCTCATCCAAATTCCATAGAGATAAGAATCCTGATTTCACCAAGTAAATCTTGTTGGAATTATGTTTCCAGACAATTTTATCTTCTTTAGGAGCTCAAATTATATGAATGTGTTGAATGGATTCATTTAGAGTTTGGATCAAATGAGATTTTTATTTGTCTAAACCTATTTTGGATAAATTTTTCTAGAACTTTCTCCCATTTCTAATTTCCCAATAATCCATTACTTTGAGCCCATAGTTATTCTTGAAGAAAGCTAATAATTTTGGGTCTTAGAGAGTGGATTATAGAGGGGTTTATATCCATGGATCAATCCAAAAATCAACCATATTTATTCTTCCAAAATTTCATTTGACCCCTTTGTTAAGAAGGTTCTTACCCACCTGCAAAGCTTTTCAAAAAGTAGGACCGTTAGCAGGACCTAGATCTACTAAAAAGTGGGAGCCTTCCCCCAAAGAGAGATATTTGGCCCTAATGATTTTGGTCCATTGGTTTTCCTCCATGACCACTATCTATCCTTGATTAAATCAAAGATCTTGGGTCAAGGTTGAAACCCTTCTCAGTCCTAGGCCACCTAAGGATATTGGGTGACAAGCATGATCCTAAGAAATGAGCAAAAATCTGAATTTGTACTCTGAACCTCTCCAAAAGAAGGTTTTTTAGATTATTTACACCTTATCTAAAATATATTTTGGAATGGAAAAAGTTTAAATGAAATAAACTAGAATATGCTAGAGGGAATTTTTAAGAAGTTGAACTTTACCAACTTGTGTTAGGAGATTCCCTTTCCAACCAACCAACTTCTAAATCCTATCAATGAGGGGGATCTAGAAGGAAGGTTTTAATGACCCTTCAAATAGAGGGATACCAAGATAAATAAATGGTAAATTTATAATGTTACATCCCATAATCTTAATGATTTTAGATTTAATAACTGATGGAGTGTTGATGAAGAAAAGAGAACTCTTATTAAAATTCACACTTTGACTAGACACCCATTCATACAACTCAAGGATCTTCTTGAAGCATCTGGCTTCAAAATTTGAGGATTCTCCCATCATAATTGTGTCATCAACAAATTTTTATTGAGTGATAGCACTAGTGTTAGTGGCACAAGTGATTCCCTTAATAATGTTGAAAGATCTAGATATAGAGGTAAGTTAGCTAAAGGCTTATATTAAGATGGAAAAGGTAAGGGGAAAGAGGATCCCCTTATGTTAACCCTCTACCAACTAGAAAGAAACCTCTGGACACCTCATTAAATAAAACCAAGAATAAAGGATTATGAATACAAGAGGTAATTAATTTTCTAACTTAATAATTGGACCCAATTTTCCTTAAAATGTTATCAAAGAATGACTAAGAAACCCGATCATAGGCTTTGTTCATATCAAGTTTTAGGAACATGCCTTACTGATCTAAATGAGAAATTGAGTGGATGGTTTCACAAACCATAATGATCCCATCAGATAACTATCTATATAAAACAAAAGTGCCTTGTTGCTCTGCTATTATTTCGTCAAGGACAAGCTAAATTTTAAGGGAAATTCCTTTGGAACAAATTTTGTAGAAAGTGGAACACAAGCTAATGGGTCTAAAGTCCATGTATTTATATATGTGAATATGGATAAAATTTGACATATTCTATTTGACCCTTTTGGATCCCAAGGAATAACATTACTTTTAGTAAGAGTAATGTAGATAGAATCTACTAAGTAATAAATCATGTAAAAATGGGCATCCATCTAGTCATGCATGCATTGTTTCTAGGATTTTAGATTAAATCTTGTAATTTCTTTCAGTGTAGAAATGATTTTTCCTTCCATAATTATACACAATAGTAGGACCCATATCTCATCCACGTGAGTGACCGATAAAGCCCCATGTAGTTTTTCCAATAATGTCAAAAATTCTAATGTCAAGTTTGAATTGGGAAATTGGGATCTTCTTTTTCCATAATAAATTTATTTATTTTTTGGTCCCATTCTAGTAGAGTGTTTCTAATTTTATTGTTCTTTAATGATTTATTAACTATTATTTAGTTGTATGATAAGGTGGGTGGTGGAAACCTATATAATTTTTTGAAAGCTAAGCCTAATATATAGGTGATAGGTTGGGCACTATTATTTTTTTGGAAGATATCCCTGGTAAAGGTGCCTATGGGAAACACTTTAAAAACTAGGTCAATATAGGGAAATATGTATGGTTTTTTTGTTGTCTTGTGGAGTCTAACTAACTTGATTGCTAATAAGTTGTCAATATAATCCCTCTAGTCTACAAAAAAATTATCTTCATTTTTATAAGGGTAGATAGCTTCAACTTCCATTTAAATTATCATGTCATGTTTGAAAGCTCCAAATAAAATAGTCTTGTTGAATTTTATATTTTTTACTCTTGCTTAGTCCTAAATTAAAACATAGAAAGAGCTAGTTCTTGGTTATATGCTTCCATTGTTGAATAATTTAATTTCTATATCTTGAATTTTAGGGCTTTTAGTTCACTATAGAGCTCTAGGAAATAATGTATAGCTTAGCATTTTGGCAAATATAGTCGATTTACTTGTCTTGTGAATTCCTTGCTTAAATTATCCATGTGTGAGAATTAATTATAGAATAATAATCATTGTCACCTATCCATAAAATTTGAATTTAACTTGATGACATCAGCTTTCATAGGTTTACTTAACATGTGATTTTTCATTATAAGTAATTAATTAATCATCTTATATACTTTTCATTTTTCACCCTTATCACTCTATCATCATATCATGACATTTTTCATTTGTTACATGTGTCATTGTGAAACATATGGCATATTATTTCTTGGTCACTTCATTTTCATTTATTAACAAGTCCCTTGGGTCTATCAATATATGGGTCTATGAGATGATGATATGTGGCATGACACGTGATAGCTGTTCTGTTAAATGGCCATATAGACCAATCAAATTATGACATGTGGTAATTAAATATTTAATGGGAGCCACATAATACTATATCATTTAATCATTTGATTGTACTACATATTTCATATGTTAAATCTTATGTAGAGAGATGTTTATAAGTGGCATGATCTCACTCAGTTTGTTGTTCAACTATTTTAGAGCTTTAACTTGTCTACTCCAAATCTAGCAATCAAGAAAAATTGTGACACTTGGGATGATATTGATTGCAAAGGTGGTTATTGGTTTTTATGATTTTTAATTTTGACTCAAGAGTCATGATGCAACAAGATGAATATATGTGGCATAATCTCATTTACTTGGGTGGTCGCTTGAATTTGTAACCTTATTTTATAAATAAATCCATTATCAAATGAGATGAAGACACATGGAATTATCTTGTGCAGTCAGATAATCATTAGTATATTTAACTTGTAATACTAATTTATTTTAGATGTACCAAAATCATGACCTCGATGAGTTGGGACATCAAAACTTGATAGTCTAAATAGTCATTGACAGTTTGTGAAACTCAAATGAATAAATGTCAATCATTAATAATAGGTCATTTAAAAAAATCAAAAACATGACAAATAATTGATTAATTCAGTTAGTTGAATAATTTAATAATAAACTCCAAATCTAAATTAATGTTTTGATCTCAAACCAAAATTCATAAAATAAAAGTGAATGAAATCTTTTTAGGCTTAAGTATGGAAATAATTTAGGGTCAATTTATGTCTTGATAGGGACCATACATAACATTTTAAAGGTAAAATGGGTCCCTATTTTATTTTTTCTAAATGGGGTGTGTTGGTCACAATAGTTTGTGAAATAATAAAAAAGGCTTAGATGTGGGGAAAATCTTGAATGGGAGGGTAAATAAATAGGGGTAAGGGTAATTTAAAATTCATTTGTTTGATTTTCCACCTAGGATTTGCATTGTGCTCTACATTATGGGAGGTTTTAAAATAAAGATAAATCACATTCCAATTGATTATCATTAGAGTGAGTTAATTCATTAAATTATATATTAAATTTATTGCAATGATGAATTCATTAAGGAGCGAGGAAATTTTTTTATGATGTTAAATGAATTACTTAGGGTTAGAATGAACAAAAGTGTTAGAAATATTTTTATCTAATAAGGATGTGTGTTTAAATGATGAACTTGAGAGATGGATTTATGGCATAAAAATATTATGATGTGTCATTTTGATGCTTACAAGAGAGATGAATGATATTAGTGACATGAGAGGGATGATCTGGGGTACTATAATTGATGAGTAGGTTCACTGAATATGAGGTGGGTTTACTAGAGGTGGTAGCATGTCTTCTATTGTAGAGATTCCTGAGATCCATATTGATAGGGTGATGCTAATAGATCTAAAAAAGTGCTGACACCCAGGGACCATTACATTTCACCTATCTATAGATAAGATGACAATCAAACTTGAGGATTTGTGGTGTATACTTCACATCTCGATACAAGGTGAGAAGGTATATTAGAGAGATGGAATAGGTGGTATTCATTAACTAGGGTATGTGATGGTGATATCATTTTGATGATTGGACATGGGATATACCTAGATGTATGCATGGATTTAGATGAGATAAATGCATTGACACTAGTGTTGATGGCTCTTATCGATGGCATACTATTATTAGATAAGAGTGGGAGAATATTTCCAACATGACTATTGGATGTGGTTGTAGATATGTTGGAGAGGGTGATAAAGTTTGCATACGGACTATGTGCTAGCACACTTATACAAATATTTACATGTTGTGGTCTATAAGGAAGGAGTGAGCATAGGCCCATCCATACTAGTACAGTTGTGGGTATGAGAATTTATTATAGCTAAGATACCATTAGAGTAGCTATGATAGAGAGTGGATAAATATCCATTTACATATATATGGGATATTATTATATGCAAATAGAGGGATCATTTAGGTGATATGGGTTATTATAGGAGAGCACTAGATGATTTATTACCACATGAGATCACATGAAGACCTTATAGGGAGAAAGATCCATTATGGAGATAGGATGTACTTTACATGGACTATATATTAACCTCATACTACATTATTATTAGGCATGAGTATGTTATAGAGAGATACATACTAGATAAGGTGTTGAGGTAGTTTAGAATATAGTAGGATGTGTCGATAGGGCCACATATGTTTCCATGATGATCATGAGAGAGACCATAGTGTGACTGATTATAGATCCTATGGTAGCTAAGTATAGTTGGGTACAACTACAAATAATGACATATTAGTGGAGGAGAGACATAGTAGATGTGGGGGTTATTGATGCCTATAGGGCATGGTGGGACAAAATGTGGCCAATGAGTTTTAAAAATCCCTATAAATGACCTAAGACATGGAGGGAGATGTTACATTATAAATTCAAGGTAAAACCATAAAGATTGGATAACATATGAGGGCTATGAAAATAGATTCCCTAATGGGTGAAGATATAGGATAGGCTGGTGATGGAGAGGTAGATAGTGTTGAATATGTACATGTTATAGATGTTAGAGGAGATGGATCAAGAGGAGCCACACCCAAGATAGTTATTGATAGTAACAAGGAGGGAGGTGAGGAGGACACATTGATGGAGCCATCATAAGAGAGTAATACAACTATAAGTCATATACTAGGTTTGTTAGGGATGATGCATTCAATGGAGGATGAGGCCTTGATTAAGAGGTTACAACAAGACATCATAGACATGGATGTATAGATAATAGGTATATGGGGAGATGAGGTGGTTAGAGGTGGCCAAGGAGTCTATAAGGCTATAAAGATTGACATATTATAAATAAAGGTAGACTAGATAATGGTTTATCTTTGTATTAGATAAGAGGGATTGATTACCATAATGTGGGTATGCAAATTAAGGATGACACAAGGCTAGAATAGATATATCATAGATAGCACTAAGTATCATGTAGTGAGCTATAAATAAATAGAGAGATATTGACATCATTGGGATAGTTGAAGGCCCTTTCAGACATTATGATGGTGATAGAGCAGGCATCCTACTACCAAAACCTCTATTAGTGAGTGGTACCATTATATTATAGAGTAAAATATACTCTGCGTTTCTTTTTTATTTTTAGTTGCGCACTACAAAATTTTTTTCCCACATATTTTAGTTCAAGATGGTGAAGTTTTGAAATAGAGAGCGGGCTCTAATTTCCTTTTGATTCATTTTTCTCTAAGTGTCAAAGTTAGGCAGAAGCTGCCAAGTGTCATCGACTGAGGCACCTTTCACAATTTTTATAAGTTGGTCAGGACGTGCCATGTATCTCATAGTAACTCAGTGGAATGCGACAAGTGTCAACATCTGCATTTCATATCAACATCCATGTTTCAAATCTCTTTTGAGCAAAAGGTTTCAACAAGCTAAGTATCAAGATCAAGCAGAGGGCACCAAGTGGCAATCACGAAAGGTTTCAATTTGCTTTTCTAAAAGTAATAGAAGATGCCACGTATCTCAGCTAAAGAGAGTAGAAGCCACCATGTGTCAACCTCAAAATTTTCTTCATTTTGTTTCTTTGATATAGTAAAGACTATGGTGGGTCTCAAGTTTTATTTTTGAAGCAAGTGGAAGCCACCAAGTGTCACTATCCATGTAAATATGAAATGAGGCCTGATTATTTCTATAACATAAATAGAGTGACATGGATACCATCACGTGTCACCTTCTGCAGGCTTCTTAAAAGGTGGCTCAAAGATATGGAGATTGCCACATATCCCTAGTTAAAGTAAAGTGGAGATTGCCATGTGTCCTTTGTTGAGACAAGCAAAAATTACCACTTGTCCCTATGCCTTTTTTAAAAGTTACTCAGGCAGGAAATGTTGTGGGTCTTATTTTCTGTAAGTTGTTAAAAGTTTTGAAGAAGTGGATTGTGACAGGTGTCAAAGGTAGAACACTCCTAAGCAAAGACACAAAAGGAGTATAAGTTACGCAGAAAGTGCCATGTGTCTTTGATAAGCACTGCAGAACATGCCAAGTGTTGTTTTATAATGCATCCTAAATAAAGAGAAGGTTTTCAAAATAAAAATGGAATCAGCCAAGTCTCTTCTTCCATATTGACAGAAGGGAGCATTTGATGTATCTGTTTTAGCCAATGAACTATAGGAAGACCAGTTGTTTCAAGATCTAAAAATATTCTCTGTTTAGATACTTCCAGTTCAGTCAGAGTTCAAGTGGGCTGTTAGATTGGGAACGCATAGACAATCTGGAGGGAATTTGATGCTTTAAAGAAGGGTGCAGAGATCACCAAAAATCATCATCAGATACTTAGAGAGATTTTTTTGAGAGAATTATTATCAAGAGTTTTAGACTTTCTAGAGCTGTGATTAGGAATATCATTTGCCTTTGTTCTATTTTCTGGAGTTGGAAAGTTTATGTAACTGTGCATGTTTTTGTGCCTCTTATGTGACTAGAGAATTAATAAGAAGATTGAATCATGTGCATTTGTTGATATTTTCTCTGTCATTGCAAAATTAGTCTAAGCTATGAGCCTTTGTTTCTATTGTTTTCATCTTTTATATTGATCATGCCTTGTTTGCTCTTAAATGTAATTGAATATTACATATAGTTTAATTGTGCTCAGTTTAAGGGTTGAATTACATTCAAGCACATCACCATAGTTAGATTTTCTTCCTTTGCATTTGTGTTTCTATTAAAATTCCTATCCCTTTTCCCAGTATATGCTTGATATAAAGAAGAGACTAGCTTCTTAAAAATATGGAGGTTGTTTCAAGTTGCAAATCCCACATCTTGAAACTTCCCATTGTTGGTGTTAAAAACAAGCACAATTTTAACCATCAACAATTTTTTGGCACACCTGGTGGGACACCATCTTGAAGTTGCTTCAAGACCATATGAACCAAAGAGCTATAAGGAGTCAAAGTTGTGGACCAATAACCAGATCTCAATCTCCTATAAATCTAGGTATTCTTTTGCCACCTTTGGTAACTAGTCCACAAAGGAGAGTTAATCAGTTCATACCAATACCAAGAGTAAATATGGGAGCCCCTGTACCCCCTAGGAATTATGCAAGTTGGGACATTGGTAGTCCTTTGATCCTCCCAATACCACCAACCACTTGGGACCCTATCCCAGTAAATGCCTTGAAAGCTCTATCCAAATTTAGTGGGCAAGATTTTAAAACACCTGAGGAACATTTGCAAGATGTATCTAATGTTTGTGTTATACATGTGGTCACACAACAGAATGTGGCTATAAGATTATTAGCAGCTTCTTTTAAAGGGAAGGCTCTAGAATGGTACCAATCCTTGACTCCAAACACAATATCTACATGGGATCAATTTGGAGATCTTTTCTTTAAAAGATTTGAAGAAAAAGGTGATAAGTATTCTCTATTGTAACAATTGATTTCTATTCAGAGAGCACCACAGGAAGCAATGACTGACTTTAATTCTAGATTTCAAAAACTTGAGAAAGAATCCCTACTATAGCTGGACCACCACCAGGTATGGCTATAGTATTTTATCTTAAGGCCTTAAATTTAGATATATCTATTATGATTCAGTCACTTGGAGGATAGACTCTGCTAGAGGCTTATGATTATGCGGTTAGAGCTGAAAATAATTTGATAGATGCTGGAAAGTTACCACCAAGGCCTCCCATGCCCATGTTTCTAGAGATTTCCTTACCATTACCTCAAGAAGCCCCTTAATCCATAGCCCCACCTATGTCTATGTACACATATCCTCAACCTCCTGCTAAAGAAATTGTCCCTGCCTAGTCATCTAAGTTGGATGATATCAAGAATATCTTGAGGACATTTTCTAATGAGTTGATTAATATAAAAAGATAGTAGAATACTTACCTTAAACCCCAATATGAAGGTTATCAAGGAAATATATTTCCATCACAATCAAACTAATATCAGGGTCCTCTAAGGCAGAATAACCCCTAGCCAACAAACTAATTAGTTGTAGTCCCTACACCATCATAGACTGTTCCCTCCAATTCAAATAGAGAAATTGTTCTAGGGTAGAATAATTATGCAGACAGCACCAATGCTCATACACCTAGAGATTGTCCCATGGGTAATTTATAATAAAAGGTAGCAAAACAAAGAAGAATGGATGGATAATTTGCCAGTACCTCAGATGCACTAGCTTATCAGTCTCTTGGTTTGCAAAATTCTGTCATGATGGCTCAGATGCAAGGGATGTCTTTGCAACAAGAAGAAGAAATAGCCTTAGATCATGCTCGATTTTCATGGGTTAAAGATGAGGAGTCAGTATTCTTGAATAAAGTGTCTGCCTCCAAGAAACCAATGGTGCAATCGGACTACTATACTAGATCAAAGAGACGAATGATGGAACAGCCTGAAGTTGCAAATAGTCAGGTTATGGAGAGTCCTCCATTTCAAGGTCAATGAAACATAACTATTAGACAAGAAGTGCCTTATTCAATGCAGAACCAAGTGTTTCCTACACAAATTCAAGAAAAAGTAAGATATCCTTATTTTCAAAGAACTCAAGCATTAGGACCCATGAATGTGGTGGAACAGCTAAAGAAGACTCCAACACAAGTATCAATATGAGACATACTAGCCATTCCTAAACAAAAGACATTATTACAAGAGGATCTACAAGGCCAAGCAATGCCTAAACCTAATGGCACCAAAGAAGGACTTGCTGATGAAGAAAAGCTCAAGGACACAGTTCCTTTGAAGACAACAGCCTTTATGAATAATGCAGTAAAGGTAAATAAATCCAAACTAGAGCCTCTTTATTTGAATCGGATAGTTGGAAAGAAACTCTTGTATAATGCATTGATAGATTTATGGGCTAGTACTATAGTCATGCCCAAGCGAATAGCTAATGCTCTAAAAATAAAATATGAACCACTTTCTAAAGGAGTTATATAGCTAGATGGCAAAATAGTACAAACAGTAGTGAGAATTAGACAACTCCCATTACAATTATATACTTATCCTAATATAATTGTTAATCAAGATATAGTAGTCATAGATATACCTCCTATTTTTGGTTTATGTTTATCAAGAGACTTTATAGCCAAGATAGGAGGATATATGTCTCTTGATTGGTCTCATCTCATTCTAAGAACCAAATATGGTTCAATGATGAAAATTTTATTTGAACCATTATCAAAGGATCATATCACCAGTGAACCAACATCAAAATTAGGGGCAGATCATGCTATGTTAAATAAGGAAGAAAGGGTTTGTGTTGAAGAGTTGGGCAATTGGATTGAGCATGATCAAGAAGAATAAAATAACCAGTTGTTAGCTATGATACATGGTGACCCATATGGGAATTATGACTCTATTGGTTTGGGCACTTATGTCATTTTTTATGAGGACCAGGAAATCCCTAATGTTTTAAGGGAAGAGACACCAACTACTCAAGAATTTGAAAAATATTCAAAAATTTGGACCCTAAATTTTGATGGGGCTAGAAGTAAAAATGGTGCTAGAGCAGGAATTTGTCTTACTGCTCCAAATGGTGAAAAAAATTTAAGGGCTATCCGTTTCCAATTTGCCTATACAAATAATGATGCTGGTATGAATCTCTAGTACATGGGCTCCTATTAGCCAAGAAAAAGGGAATAAAGAATCTAATAGTAAAAGGAGATTCAAAACTAGTAGTAAAGCAAATTAGGGAAAAGGCATTAGCCAAAAATGTAGGGATGAGGTCTTACAGACATAGAATTTGGGACTTAATAGAAGATTTTGAAGCCTTCAATATTGAAGTAGTCTCTAGGATTCACAATTTTGAAGCTAATAGAATGGCCCAGATTGCCTCACAGTTTGATCCAACAACTAGCCTATTAATTAATAATGAGTTAATAAAAGTAATAGTGAGACCAACTATTCCAGACAATGATGAGAACTGGCAAGTATTCAAAAATGATTCTCAGGTACTTTCATTCTTACAAGAATCAGATGAGTTTGTTAATCAATTCCAAACCAAAATTGAAGAGGCATATGGAGATCAAGTCATACAATTAAAGACTAATAAGCTCCCTAAAGGCTTGATCACTCTAGAGAATCTATTTGATCTAGAAGATGTAAGTCTAGAGAAGAAAAGATTCCAAATAAACAAAGCAAACTATTTTGAAATAGAGGTGAGTGAAGGGAAAAAATTAAAAGTTGGAAATTCTGCAACTCAAGGAGAAAAAGAAAGATTAGTTAAATTATGTAAAAAATATGATAGAGTCATAGCCTGGAGCTATGAATGTCTTCATGGATATAATAGGGATATCATTTAGCACACAATATAATTTGCTGAAATTTAGGCATATGGTAAAATCCCTCAAGAAATTTAGGCATAGTATCAGGAAGCAAAATTCTGATACATGTAGCTCACCTAAGTGTCAGAGAATACATAATGGAGGGAGAAATTACTGAAAAAAGAGCTAACTAGATAACCAAGATCCTTGAATATGATGTAGAGGTCAAACCCACTAAGTTAGTCAGAGATAGGGGTTTGTGCCAATATATGACTCAAGGGCTTGAAAAGATGGTACCTGAAGAGACAAATTTTGGAGAAAAAAAGGAAATTGTATTAAGGATACAAGAGGTTAATCAAGAATCTTGGGTCACAAGCAGGATTCATTTTATGAAATATGGGATTTACCAAAGAGAACTCCCTCAAAATAAGAGAAGATACTATAAGATACAAGGAGTTCATTTTGTTTTAATTGAATAGGTTCTTTTCAAAAAAAATCTGATGGCAAATTGTTAAGATGTGTAGAAAGGGCTGAGGCTAAGAAAATACTACATGAAATGCATCATGGAGTATCAAGTGGACATTTTTCTACAAAGACCATAGCTATAAAGATAAGTGAGGTAGGTTATTTCTGGCCTACTTTGTTTACATATTGTTATCAACTAGTTAAAAAATGTCAATCCTGTCAATTTTATGTGGGGATGAGAAGGAATGCAGCAATGCCCCTTAGTCCTATAATTGTGGATGAACCTTTTGCTTAATGGGGTCTTGACTTCATTAGAATGATAAATCTAGTGTCTAGTATGGGTCACAAATGGATATTAACTACCACAGATTATTTCACCAGATGGACCGAGGCAGTGCCACTTAAAGAAGCAACAAAAAATGTGATCCTAGATTTTCTAGGGAGTATCACTACTCACTTTGGGGCTCCTTGCACTATAATTTCAGATAATGCTAAAGCAATTTTAGGGTTGAAGGTATCTAACTTTGCATTAAAACATGGAATATATATAAAAACTTCCTCCAATTATTACCCTCATGGTAATGGTTTAGCAGAATCAACTAACAAGAACCTGATTAGACTCATCAAAAGAATAGGGGCTGATCATCACAAAGAATGGCATAAAGTGCTTAACTTAGCACTGTGGGCTGATAGAATCACACCTAAATAGGGGATCAAAATGTCCCCATATGAATTGGTATATGGGAAAACTATTGTAATTCCCCTTAGCTTGGAGATTCTTGCTCTCTAGCTGATCAACTAAATTGAAATTGAAGAAAATGGCCCCATGTAGGTCAAACTTGCAAAACTTTTGGAAGTTCAAGAAAAGAGGGATGCAGCCTATGATTCATTGGTAAATCATTAAAAAATAATTAAGGACTACTTTGATAAAATGACTTCAAATCCTCATTTTGAATTAAGCTTAATTGTTTTGAAATGGGATGCCAGAGCCACCAAGCCAGGTCAACATACTAAATTTGAAGCATTATGGACTGGCCCATATAAAATTTGTGCATGTAAACAGAAGAATTCATTTGAGCTAGAAACAATGGAAGGTGAACCTGAAGATATTCTTGTGAATGGAATCTATTTGAAACATTTTAGTTAGGTTATGTCATTTATGCATTGTGGTTAGATAGTTTCCCTTTCTTAGTTGTTTTGTTTCCCAATTTGTTTTCCCACTTCCTTTTAAATAAGTGTTCTTTGAACATGTAGCACAACTCAGATTTTTTCAAAAAAAATATAAAAAAAAAAATCTCAATGCATTTAATATCTCCAGAATCTTTAAAAATCCCCAAGGTACCTTGTGCGACCACTTGCATAATGTGTCTATCTCACTGTCCCATAAAGATTGAGTAAGATTTGCTAATGGTTATCCAAGTTTAATGCCATTTTGAGACTTGATGGGTCAATAAATACCCCCTAGAAAGATATAAAGCTTATAGTATTTCAAACATTCTTGCATTTATGAGAAAATATCCAACTACTTGCATTTTCAGTTCTTAGTAAACTTGCTTCAGCGAAAGTGTTTCTATTTTGCAAAAGTTCATACCAGTTATCACAAAATAGATATAGAGATGGAGGGAACATAATATTCACAACAAGGAGCTAGGATGTATGAATCCCTTGACAAGTTTCTTGCAAGCAAGTCATATGCTTCAGCTCCCGTGCAACCATTGAAGACCTATTCATGGACCAGAATCCTTGAAGTTGGTCAAGCAAGTAACCCAGTAAAGATAAAAGATTATGCAGATGGAATCATGGACCCAATTCTTCAAAGAGCTAGTAGTAAAACTCTTAGAGAAGGGGCACATCAAAGGTGTCTTTAGAGGGCCAGAGTGGGGTAATATGAGACATTTGCCATGAGGATATGGACTTCACAACTGGCACAATTCATTGTCCTAGCTGTGCATCCATGCCCTGACTTGGATGAATTATGCACAGACTTGTTCCATGCACCCTTAAGCACCATTCAATAGGGTCCATTCTCAGTGTAAATCACACCACAAGCTATTAGAGACATGTTATCCCTATATCATGATAAGGTAGCTACATTTCCCACTATTGTTAAAATGTAAAGAACGTGGGCAAACATCAATACCCAGTTGAGGTTCTTAAGATCCAAATTGTAAATGGGCGATGATGATACTATTGTGCCTACACTCCCTACAATAAGAGCCCAATTCGCACAAGCTAGCCAAGATGCACTATCTATGATGGCTTTTATATTTGGCATGAAAGATGATATGGTAGTTTATGGAGAACAAATGGCTATCCTCTTTAGGCTAAATACTGTCGATAAAACTCAAGAGTATCGGCTTGATTTTTTTGAGCAGATTGCATTCTCCATGGTGGAACAATTGGCCTAGTTCAAATCAAAAGGAATTTTTAGATACTCTTCTTATTTGTTCCACCTCATGTTATATCAGAACTCTAACATCTTTGCCCAACACATGCATCTTGATATGTATGACCCAAGTTTTGATCTCCAAAGGACCACCCCTGTGTCTGCATGGATGCATATTTTGTCAAAAACTAGTGACCCATATGATTTTTGGGAGCTATTTGTTACCCCTACTTTTTGTCACCTCAGCCCTGAACTAGTCATGAATAGATTATTTCCAAGTGTTTCAAATCTTTTGGCTAGTTGACCAATTTCATGTGACTTCTATTTTGGATCCCACCATACAATTATAAAAGTTTATGGTTTTTGTGGGGAACCAATGTTGCTACCCTAAGATTTTGAATCTTAGGTTAGCATTCTTAGAGGTCACCAGGTAGGTATCTACAGTAGATAATGAATATGGCTCTGGGAAGAGGAAGAGGAAAATGTATGACCTTTCATGGATGACAACTAGCATGGTTTTGGAAACTAGAGATGCTGAGATTCAACTGCTTAGAAAACTGGCCTTCTTGGGTTTCCTGCTAGTCAAAAATAAATGGGTTTATGATGCAAATGGTTTCATAGCTTCCTATATAAGGACTAATAGGGTTGCAACCATAATTGCACATGAAGGCTGCCCTTTTTGGGAAAATAGGAAAAATCCTAGAGAAGATGCTCCTGGATTTTATGTTGAATTAATAGACTTGCCCCTTCCACAAAATAGACCCTGGAAAACATTCTATGTTAAGTAGAGGGATTTTGATCCTAAAGTCAGAATGACTTTTGGCTTAAGAAGGACACTAAAGAATAAAGATTGGGATGCTGAGAAAATAGAAGCCTATTGGAAATATAAGCAAGAAATTTGTTAAACAACCCATTCTTTTAGGAATGTGGACTCAGATGAGAGATGGGAAGAACTCTGGGATGAGTTCCATCTCTCCCTTGTATCTAGCCTAGAGACAAGTAATTTTTCGACACTGGGTGTAGAGCCAGAAGCCAGAGCAGGGTCTAGCCAAGAGTCATAAGCCTCAGGGAAAACTATAGTTGCAGTAACTATATCAGTTTGGCCTCAATCTCTCAGCATCATGGAAAAGCAAAAGAGTGTGGTGCCTTCACCACTAAAAGCTTCCCCATCAGTATAAATTATTTAAGTTCCTAGTTCCCCACAAGCACCACTAACAGTAGTGGTAAATATTGAAGAGAGGGGAACATAGCCAGAAGGAGAAACCCTGAAGAATTGAAAGAGGGTGCAGTTTCAATTTAATTCAGAGGAGGAAGAAGAACCTTCACAATGCCAATTATAGAGTACTATAATTTCTCCTTAGGTAAGTATTATTCCTCCTCCTTCTCAATCTCTTTCTTCTCCTATGGGCATGATGATTCCATCTAGCCAGATTTTATCCCCTGCCACTTCTACCATTCTCATTTCTCACTTCGCCCCATCTATCCCTACTCAAGCTTTAACATTACCACACTTTTTCCCCTCTATTCCCAAGAAACTTTCCCCTCAAATTGCCCATAGCCAACAATTGGCTATTCAATATGGCCTGCCATGGGGACATCCTTTTGTGGGTGGGCACATTGCCTCTCCTTCTCCCTTCCAAACCCAAGTAGATGTTATTAAGAAGGCAAGGGAAGCTCAAAGAGAGAAAAAGAAGATCAAGGAGAGTAAAGCTTTGGCTACGCTCCATTTGCGGTCACAATTTGACCCAATTCAGTTGTAATTGACAGTGACTCATTTGTCACCAAATATAATCAAGTGAATGGAGCAGATGTAGTTGGAAGACTACATAATGAATGCAATGGCCATAGACATGTCCCTGTTCAGGCCACAAGACAAAATTGAGCTACTAATTGAATCCACTTCTACAATTGTTGAAGACTACTTGAAGACATCAAGGAGGCTATAGAAGATGGAGGCCGATTTAGCCAAGGAAAAGGCAAATTGTAATAGTTTGACTGTAGAAATCAATAGAAAAGACAATGAAATAGAGAATCTAAATAAATAGTTGTAAGATACTATTTCTCTTCAGACTCACTGGGTGATTCAGGCCCAAAATGATTCCTTAAAATTAGGGATAATGTAGGTAAATGATGCAGTGACCACCCTAAGGCAAGAAAAAGTGGCATTGCAAGCCCAATTTCAAGTAGAGCAACAAAGAGCTAAACAATTAACACTGGAGCTAGCCAATAGGCCAAAGAATGTTAGAGTGTTAAATCTGGTGAAGGTGCTGTATGAATCAATGTGGAAGAGAATCTCTTTAGAGATTATTTAGCTCAGGCCTTCTCTCACCTTCCTGCTAAATACATAGAAATTGTGGGAAAAGGTGGAGAATTCAATTGCAAACACTCTGGCTATAGTGTCTGGAAGAGTATTGGACTTTGAAATGTTGCTGTAAAAGCTTTATGATGTAATGGATGGAATGTTGTTAGCAATAAGAATTGAGAAAAGAATGGTTGCTACTAAGCGAGTGAATGAGGTTCTCAGTTGCAATTCCATAGCCATCAATTGCAAAGAGCTTCTCAATGTAATGAAGGAAGGAATTAGAGAAATGATATAGCACATTGAAGACCTAGTGCAATTAGGTCTTCCTTCTCCATTTCTTGATGACATTATTATGCTCATGGTTGATGAAATTGAATCTTTGTTGTTGGCCAAGCAGAATGATCAAACAAGTTTTCAAGATTTAAGGGATGATCATCAGTCCCTAAAGTAGAAATGGTTTTGATTCTTGTTTCCCAGCTTGAGTTCAAATTGAAGGATACAGTTTAGATATTGCAAAAAAATTCACACAAGGATATTATTAACCTTGATTTAGCCTTCAATGAATTGCAAAATAAGTAGGGGTTATTTGATGATGAGTGGTCTACCTACCAAATAACATTATTGAAGCTATAATTTTGAAATTCTAGTTTAACAAGAGTTGTGGTTTCTTTTTTATCAAGCTCAAAAGTCCTTGAGGTTGCCAGTAACTATAGAGTAAAATATACTCTACATTTCTTTCTGATTTTTAGTTACGCACTACAAAATTTTGTTCCTACATATTTTGGTTCGAGATGGTAAAGTTTTGAAATAGAGCATGGGCTCTAATTTCCTTTTGATTCATTTGTCTCTAAGTGTCGAAGTTAGGTGGAAGCTACCAAGTGTCATCGGCAGAGGCACCTTTCACATTTTTTATAAGTTGGTCAGGACATGCCACGTATCTCATAGTAACTTCATGGAACACGACAAGTGTCAGCATCCATGTTTCATATCAACATCCATGTTTCAAATCTCTTTTGAGCAAAAGGTTTCAACAAGCTAAGTATCAGGATCAAGCGGAGGGTGCCAAATGGCAATCATGAAAGGTTTCAATTGCTTTTCTAAAAGCAACAGAAGATGCCATGTATCTCAGCTGAAGAGATCAGAAGCCACCACATGTCAACCTCTAAATTTTCTTCATTTTTTTTCTTTGATATAGTAAAGACTGTGGTGGGTCTCAGGTTTTGTTTTTGAAGCAAGCAGAAACTGCCAAGTGTCACTGTCTATGTAAATATGAAATGAGGCCTAATTGTTTCTATAATATAAATAGAGTGACATGGATACCAGCACATGTCACCTTTTGTAGGCCTCTCAAAAGGTGGCTAAAATTAGTGGAGATCGCCACATATCCCTAGTTAAAGTAAAGTGGAGATTGCCACATGTCCTTTGTTGAGACAAGTAGAAATCGCCACCTGTCCCTATGCCTTTTTTAAAAGTTGCTTGGGCGGGAAATGTTGTGGGTCTTATTTTTTGTAAGTTGTTAAAAAATTTAAAGAAGCAAATTGTGATAGGTGTCAAAGGTGGAACACTCCTGAGCAAAGACACAAAAGGAGTATAAGTTATGTGGAAACTGTTGTGTGTCTTCGGTAAGCACTGCAGAACATGGCAAGTGTCATTTTCTAGTGCATCCTAAATAAAGAGAAGGTTTTAAAAAGAAAAAGGGAATCGGCCAAGTGTCTTCTTCCATATTGATAAAAGGGAGCATTCGGTGTATCTGTTTTAGTGAATGAACTACAAGAAGACTAGTTGTTTCAAGATCTAAAAATATTATCTATTTAGACACTTCCAGTTTAGTCAGAGTTCAAGCAAGCCGTTAGATTGGGAATGCACAGACAATCTAGAGGGAGTTCAATGCTTTAAATAAGGGTGCAAAGATCACTAAAAATCATCATCAGATACTTAGAGAGATTTTTTTGAGAGAATTATTATCAAGAGTTTTAGACTTTCTAGAGTTGTGATTAGGAATATCATTTGCCTTTGTTCTATTTTTTGGAGTTGGAAAGTTTTTGTCAGGATCTACCAGCTCTTAAAAGAGCACACATGATTACCTTTGTATAAGCAACTAAACATGGAATTTAACAAGAATGCACAAGTAACTAGAAATAAAAAATAACATAGAATATGAGAGACAATACCTAATTGTATTAATATTCTTCCAGAAAAGAATTACAATGAAGAGATGCCACACTCTTCCACACCTTCTAGACTTCCCATACCAAGTGTACAATAATTCACCTTCAATATTTCACTCTCATCAATTACAGTCCCAACACACAACTCAAACACAGAGTTGGTGTTCACCTCCAACTAGTCAGTATCACTACTGCCAGTACCACCAGTAAGTGAAAATCACTACCAGTCCAACCGAGTACTCCACATACTCCAGGTCCAAGTACACACCATACTCTACGTAGGTCCCTATGATCTTGCTCCTTGTTTTGTTGTTGATCACCTTGATCCTACTACCACCTGGAGATCAACCTAGTTCTGTACACCTGCAAACCTAGACCTCGCACACACACACACACCTACAAATCAACTGATCTTACTTACACATGTAGATCTCACCTGATCATGCTATACCACAGATCAACCTAGCCTTATACACCTACTAATTGAGATCATACACACCCAAAAGAACCCTTGTCCTTGCCTCACCAAGTCCTTATGATTCTCTAAACCAGCACCCCTATGGATCTTCTACCAGATCTTGTTATCCCGCAGATCTACTTGATCATACACACTTGGCACTGTGGCACTATGAGGAGCTAACCTTGCTCTCTTCCCTCTTGAAGGAACTAACCTTGATCTCTCTATCTAGCACACTTTACAATACAGCCCATGAGTTTATTATATAGCTCCCATACAAACAATAATTAGACATCCAATTACAATAATTAGAAACTGCAACTCCAAGACTAAAATTAGTCTCTACATGAAAACAACTAGTTCAACAAACTAACTATTCATGCAATGAATAGTTTTGGAACTGCACAGGTGACCAACATTAGTCCCTGTCTATTTGGAGGTGACTGACATCAGCCGACTCTTGATCGATGTTGGTTGCTACCTATCCACCACTGACCAACGTCAGTTGGCCTAACTGACATCAGTGACTGTGACACTCAACAACCTCCATGTTTACATCTAGGTGAAGCTTTTAGCTCCACAACCTAACAATCTCCCACTTGGAAATAAACAGCTACACCTATACTTACATCTATACATCATCTAATTTTGTTTCCTAGCTTGTATTCCTTTTCAAGATCAATCTTGAAGACCACCCACCACAAAACCTATGGTGAACCTCCTGTCAACCAAGTAACCTATTGCATCTGCATCTACAAACCCATATAGAAAATAACTTGACCTTGCATAGCATGTGCACCTGTTGCTGGTCCCTCTCAAATACCTGAGAATCCATTGAACTTCCCTCCAGTGCTTCTTTCCCAAATTGGCTCCAAACTTGTTGACAGCTCCCACTACTTGGGAAACTTCAAGTCCAATACACTTGTACCTAACCTCATCATGTGATTGGGAACATAGTTCTGTGAACTGTCCATCCATAGGTGTGCTAATTGGTTCTGCATCCTGCATCCTGAACCTCACCACTACCTTAATCACACAATCATCTGGAGACAAAATCAACTTATGATCTTCCATGTCTCTAGAAAAAACCATGCCAAAGAATTTTTCTCCTGAATCCTTCCTGGCACACATCTAAGCTACCTTTACCTTTAGCTCAGAAAAACCCTGTATGTGTAACCCTACATCAAGCAAACACACAACATACAGTAATAGGATGATGTTGCAATCATCACCCAACCTGGTAAAGTAAACATAATGGTTACAATGACATTGACTAAAGCCATGCTTTGTCATCCACTTGTCAAACTTGTACCACTATCTTAGAGCTTCCTCAAGACCATATGACCTAGCCTTCCATCTCACCTGTCCATTCACTCTATTCTTTAACCTGGGAATCCATTCGCCTTTTAGTGCTTTCTCGGCTAGCAACCCTACCAAAACTACCATTTGGTTTTCCAAGGAATCAAATTCTTGATTCATGCTATGCTCCCACTATTTCCTAGACTCTACTTACATCAAAGAAGAGGAATAATGAATTTGAGGCTTACTTACCCTTTCAGTCCTCCACATGGGCATTTGAGACTCCTTGACAGCTTGTTGTCTACCCAAAATCCATTCCAGTGACCAACCTCGGTCACCACCCAATCTACATCCAACTGACATCAGTTCCATGAGACTGCCCTAACTGTTGACATTAGTTACCTGATCAACGTCAGTGTCCACTTGTCACTGACATCGATTCTCTAATCGACGTCGGTCTTACCCTGCCTGACACCACCAGCTCTGGTTCGCACATGATCGACATCAACACTTGTCTGTTCGATGTCAATTCCTCCTAACTGATGCCGATAACTGTGTTCTCTTGTAAGTGATGACTTTCACCTGTGAGCATACTTTGGATCAAAACCTTGTCCAAATCAACCATGCCCTACCCAAAAATGTCTAGCCCCTTGAGCTGATCTCTGTCCATCATCCCCTCCATGAACACCAAGGCTTTCCAGTTCTTAAGTTTGTTAAAGACATCTATCTTCCTCTTAAGAACATGCATCTCCTTCTTACTCATGTGACCAAGCCTACAAATCCATGTCTTTGCAACAGAAGGAGAATCAGTAATATAAGTAGATAGATAAAGGATACCTACTTTCTTACCACCTGCTAATTCAAGTGCATCTGCTGTGAGAGTTACTGTGCATCTCTCATCACTCAACTTTCCTGAAGAAATTAGCCTTATCTTCTGAACTGGGCCCTGCATGACACCATTCAACACCCATATGTTGCATGTCTACAATTTTAGCTTCACTTCACCTTTGCCACCAATTTGACAAGGCTCACCAACCCCTAAATAAATCTTTCCAAAGTCTCCAAAGATATTAACATGGAAAAATACTCTATTTCAGGCTGCATGGAAAGAGGCAACAGAATCTATAAACCAAGATTCTACTTTATCCAAGGAACATACCAGAGCAACTCGTGCATCAATACCTACAACATCTGCATCTTCATTTCCTTCATGTTGATCTCCTACCAACCAGTAATCTTTTACCTACCCTTTCTCTCCATAACTCTGTAATTGATTATTCTTGCTATTCTCTTTCATTCTCAGCTTACTTTCTTCTACCATTGCTATACTCCCACTCCAACAGAAACCCCTATGAGTGACCTATAATCAAAACCACTTAACACACTCTGAAACCAAGGTGTTAGTGAACCAAGCTCTACCACTTGTCAGTGATCCTAGCTCTGATACTAGTTATCAAATTGGTATCACATGGAGAGCCTCCAACCTGGCTCTAATACCACTTGTCAAGATCTACTAGCTCTCAAAAGAGCACACATGATTACCTTTGTATAAGCAACTAAACATGGAATTTAACCAGAATGCACAAGTAACTAGAAATAAGAAATAACATAGAATATGAAAGACAATACCCAATTGTATTAATACTCTTCCAAAAAAGAATTACAATGAAGAGATGCCACACTCTTCCACACCTTCTAGGCTTCCCACACCAAGTGTATAGTAATTCACCTTCAAGAGTTCACTCTCATCAATTACAGTCCCAACACACAACGCAAACATAGAGTTGGTGTTCACCTCCAACCAGTCAGTATCACTACTGCTAGTACCACCAGTAAGTGACAATCACTACTAGTCCAATCGAGTACTCCACGTACTCCAGGTCTGAGTACACATCATACTCCAAGTAGATCCTTGTGATCTTGCTCCTTGTTGTGTTGTTGATCACCTTGATCCTACTACTACTTGCAGATCAACCTAGTTCTACACACCTGCAAACCTAGACCTTGCACACACACACACACACCTATAAATCAACTAATCTTACTTACACATGTAGATCTCACCTGATCATGCTATACCATAGATCAACCTAGCCTTACACACCTGCCAACCAAGATCATACACACCCAGAAGAACCCTTGTCCTTGCCTCACCAAGTCCTTATAATTCTCCCAACCAGCACCCCTATGGATCTTCTACCAAATCTTACTATCCCATAGATCTACCTGATCATACACACTTGGCACTGTGGCACTATGAAGAGCTAACCTTGTTCTCTTCCCTCTTGAAGGAGCTAACCTTGTTCTCTCTATCTAGCACACTTTACAATACAGCCCATGAGTCTATTATATAGCTCCCATACAAACAATAATTAGAAACCATAGCTCCAAGACAAAAATTAGTCTCTACATGCAAACAACTGGTTCAACAAACTAATTATTCGTGCAATGAATAGTTCTAGAACCGCATAGGCAACCGACATCAATCCCTGTCTATATAGAGGTGACCGACATCAGCTGACTCCTAACCGATGTCGGTTGCTACTTGTCCACCACTGACCGATGTCAGTCAGCCTAACCAACGTCGGTGACTGTGACACTCAGCAACCTCCATATTTGCATCTGGGTGAAGCTTTTAGCTCCACAACCTAACATTTTATGTAACTATGCATGTTTCTATGCCTCTTATGTGACTGTAGAATTAATAAGAAGATTGAATCCTATGCCTTTGTTGATATTTTTTGTGTCATTACAAAATTTGTCTAAGTTGTGAGCCTCTGTTTCTATTGTTTTCATCTTTTACATTGATCATGCCTTGTTTGCTCTTAAATGTAATTGAATCTTACATATAGTTTTATTGTGCTTAGATTAAGGTCAAATTACATTTAGGCACATCACCATAGTTAGATTTTCTTCCTTTGCATTTGTGTTTCTATTAAAATTCCTATCCCTTTTCCCAGTATACGCTCGATATAAAGAAGAGACTAGCTTCTTAAAAATTTGGAGGTTGTTTCAAGTTGCAAGTCCCACATCTTGAAACTTCCCATTGTTGGTGTTAGAAACAAGCACAATTTTAACCATCAACATGTATCAATGAGCACCATCATTCATAGAGTATTAAAGTGGTAGGAAATTAGAACCAGTAGCTAGGAAAACATATATTATAACCTCATATTTCTTTATGGGGAAGTTATCTCAGCACATCATGGCTCCTCCATAGAGTACACCACAACATTCACATCCAAGGTCACCACCTTCATAGGGAAAAAGTAAGAGATAGAGGATTATATGATATACATATTTTTTTAAGATGTACATGAGATGTGTAATCACCTAAAAATGACACTTGAGTGTTAAGAGTGCTACTTGAGATCACCTATCCCTAACTTATCCCTAGACCTATCTTAGGGCCTATTTTCACACTTATCTAGCCTTCATGCAGACCATAAGTCTTCATAGACATCCCTAAAGTTGTTATAGCCCCTCATCTTGACATCTTAGACCTTAGTGCCTCAGGTTTTAACACCTTGACACTAGCACCATAATAAGGATAGTAGCTCCACATGGCGCTAGTGTCCTAATTTTGGCACTAGTCCTTTTCTTCTTTTTTCTACTAATAGACATCTTTTCAAATATAAGACCACCTAGATTAGCCTAGACCTCTTTAAAGACTTGTATAAACACAAGAATTATATATATATATATATATATATATATATATATATGATTTTTATCCCTCTAACCATTATACGAAAATAATATGTAAATTACACATACAAACTCAAAACAAGTTGTGCACAATCAAGGTTATCAATCCCTATTCTACCCTACATCTACATACAACCATCTATAACATTTAATAGCTAAGATTACTCAGGTTTCCATTCTAAATCACATTCAAAGCACTCAATTCAACATTCATGTGTGTGTGTGTGTGTGTGTGTGTGTGTGTGTGTGTGTGTGTGTGTGTGTGTGTGTGTGTATGTATATATATGTATATATGTATATATATACATATATATATGTCTATATATATACATATATATATATATATATATACATATATATATGTATATATATATATATGTATATATATACATATATATATGTGTGTGTGTATATACATATATATATATATATATATGTATATATACATATATACACACACATACACACACACACACACACACACACACACACACACACACACACACACACACACACACACACACACACACACACACATGATTTTTATCCCTCTAACCAGTATATGGAAATAATATGTAAATTACACATACAAACTCAAAACAAGTTATGCACAATCAAGGTTATCAATCCCTATTCTACCCTACATCTACATACAACCATCTACAACATTTATTAGCTAAGATTACTCAGGTTTCCATTGTAAATCACATTTAAAGCAATCAATTCAACATTCATAATAGTTTCACTTGCACCTACACTAACACTTAGGTGGGGAGAACTACATTAGGATTGATCCATCTTTTGACTATTGGTATGTAGGAAACTCTCATCACAATAGGTTGTTGAGGATGTCTAGCCTACCCCAATAAAAACACACTTTACCACTTGTTCAACTAAATGCCTTATCAATATGGAAGATTAGATTTTTCACATAAAAATAGTCAAAATAGGTCATATATAGAGATTTAGAATGTGTGCACATAGGAATAAGCTTGACAAGCCCAGACACATGTACACCTAGAATCTCAAAAAAAAAATACACAAAGGACATTACCACCAAAATAGGGAAAATAACAGCACATGGCACTCTTTTATAATTAAGAAACTACTATCTAGGAAGGGTTTTGATGCCTAGATCCTAATGCAATACTATGACCAACCTCTGTCTTAGTTTGTAGCCTCTAGATCTCCCATTTCAATCATTTTATAGCTAAGTTCTTATTTAAATTATTTATTTCTATTTTTATAAAGTTAAAATTAATTAAATTTTCTTATATATTAGTGGTTGTATCTATTATATATTTATACCTTAATTTACTATACTCAGCCCCTTTAACAGCATAGGATTTACATACATCTAAGTCCTAAAAAGTTCAAATATTTGGTGAACCTGACATAATTCAAATATTACACAAACCCCAACCCTAGATAACCCTAGGGTTTATATTTATAGCCTTCTATGACCCTCATCCATAGTTATATTTCATATAATCATGATAATAATGAGAGATGAAGTTAATTACTTTTTGATCCAAAATTTTCTAGCTTCTCTTGCATGCTTGTTTCCTTTCATTTGGAATGAATTCAAAGATGACATAAACACATATGTACATGATTATTTAAATAAATTCAAATATATGTCATTATCATGTTATCTTTATCTTATGTTTAATTCCATTAACAAGCAAACCATTACACATAGAATATTTAGTACATAAGCTATCAATTATGTTTCAGGTTTCAATGTAATATCTTATACGCAGGAAAGAATCTCCTTCTCCTCCTCATATCTATGAGGGTGATAGCTATTTTCCCTCTAACTAGGTCCATGTTAGCACTCCCCCATGATATGAAGTAGACTATACTATTATTATTAGTCTCATACTCAGCCTATCTACACCTCTCCCCTATAGGGTATGTGCCTACATGCTTAATTAGAAGAAACTAAGGTTTGCACTTGTGAGACTCTAAGGGATTAAATTATAAATATGAGAAAGATAATATTATAATTATATAATAAAAATCAGTTATTAATTGAAAATATCACATTATTAGGAAATCAAATTACATGTACAAAGTCTTTAGAATATGCTAGTGTTCATCATGTATTTGCATCTACACCTAGCAAAGTTGCGCCTAACACTCTTTCATATCCAAATAACAAAGTTAAACATGATGTATCTATTATAAGTGATTAAAAAATATTACAAAGCTATAAAAATAATTTAAGTGAGGTATTAAGGTAAATGACTAAAGCTAAGTTGATGAACATACCTTCTCTACACATAGTGAAAAGATCCAGATATTATTGTGCATATCATAGAATGCATTGGCACCACATTGATTCATGTTTAGCATTGAAAAGAAAAATACAATAGATAATGGATATAGATGAATAAAATAGTGAAATTTCATCCAAACAACATAAAATATCACATCTATAAATTCAAAAAGGTCAAACATAGAAACAATACAAAAGTGGTTACCAAAGCATAACTCAAAACAACAAAAGGTTCATAAAGCATAATTAGCATAAGAAATAGTACAAAAGACACATGTAAATCAAGTAAAATATACAAATCTACCTCTCCAAAATGAGGCTCAAATTTTAAATAAGTATGTTTTTGGTCAAAAATATCTACAATATTTGATTATCATGGTCAAGGTTTGGGCAAGTAGGACCAAGGCATCACTACTCATATTCTAGTAGTTGATGATGTTGGTTAACAAGGTTTGGTATTTATTAAACATCCTAAGGTAAATAATTCATAGAGATAGTTTATCAAGGTAAAAAATACAAATACATATGAAATGTTATAGAAAGATCAAGAATTTAAGTTGAAAATTCAAAATCATGCTAAGCCAACAAGCATTCTCAAAAGAGTATTTCTAGAAAAAGAGCCTCCAAAGCACCATATGCCTAAAATAAGCATAGTTTCAAAGGGAAAAATCATCATTAATATTGAAAATCATAATTAAGAAAGGTCAAATCCATATTATGATGCAATTCCATATGCTCTTCTAGATATAATAGAAGTCAACACTAGCATTCCAGGTTATTATGATTATTATGATACTGATAATAAACTACTCAGATTCATACTACAACACCATTCAACTACATCATATCAATCCTATTTCATGCATAATTAGTGTTCCTTGATTTCACATAAACCACATTGATATCAAGTCTCTGATGAGACTCATTTGTTAGTATGTTCCTCCCTTCTTATACATAGTTTCCTTATTTCTCACTCCTTATATATAGTTTCATTTTCATGTTGCTTGTACATAGTTTATATCCAAAAAATACAAAAATAATATAATATGTCAAATAAAATAAAATAAAAATGAAATAATTAGAAAATACAAATTATAGATTGTATGCAGTGCCATGTCTACATCTCTTATATTTTAACAAACACTACTTATGTTATCTACCTTAGTATAGTCAATTTTTATCATATATATATGCTACACTTATTCTTGTTGAGTGATTTTAGATTACTACAGGACTTAGATCCACTACACAAATTTAGATTTGCTAATATATACCCACTGGGGGCATTTACATAGATACATAAGTTCCCCATTTGATACATTCACCTATTTAGGGCACCTTATACATAGTTTTGATTTCCATGTTACATCTTTCAAAACTCTACATCACAAATTTAAAATTATTATATCTTGATATTGATCATCCTACACCTACTCATTTTTTTTTATTACTACTACTTTAGACTCAACTTATGTGCATCTTATCTATTATACATATTTGTATCACATGTTCATGCATACTTCATTTTTAGCTTTCCTAATTTAGACTTGATTATGTTTCTATGATTTTTATATTCGAGGAAATTTGAATATGACATTTCTCTATGGTTCCATGACACTTCTTTTCACTATAGTATGCTTTGGACATGTTTACATGTCCTTGTTTGTCTCTTCCTATTTTTTTATGCATATCATTAAACATGTCCTTCGATGTGGCTCTAAGCCAACTTGCTTGTTGTTTATGTATGTGGACATTTGAACATGTCTTTGTATGTCTTTCTTTCTCAGATTTTATGACATGTGCCCATGTCCCTTGTATTATGGCCCTTTGGCCTACTTTGCATGCCTTATGTGTGTTATATGTATGATTTATTATATGTATCATGGCCATGAAAATTTTTTCTTTATTATTACACACTCTATTTTTAGATGTCATGAGGGACCTCATGCATCTCCCCTTCCTACTTGGGTGTCATGACTGACATCATACCCTATCCCCATAGATAGATACTCAGTTATTACTCAAATTTTCTGTTTATATGAATTCTTATATCTGTTTAAAAAACCTTGTGGATGATATACCTAACATACATCACACATTACACACATATACTCAGAGTATCTTACATTATGATGTTATGTATGCATATTATATTGGCTTATTATGTAGATATCATATATACTTTGGCTAACACACATTTTGTAGGGATTTTTATTTTGAAGGATAGTTCTTGCACAAGTTAAACAAATTTCCTCAAAAAAGAGAGAATTCACATGGGTTTTTCATAGAGATCATGCCATCTAGATGCACTCAAAGTACAATTTTTAGCACACAAGCTCAAACATAGAAATCAAATTTAGAAAAACATAGTGGGAAATAGTGACACAAGGATCAATTATAATTAAAAATAAATTAGAATATTCAAAATTTAGCACCCAAATTAAAACACTAATGCCACTAATATCCAAGATATGGTGATACTATCCAATATCCTTAGTTGTAAAAAAATCTAGATTGGCTAGAAAATTATAGTAGGTACAGTCCAAGTTTACATAGGTTTAGCTATAGATTGCTAGTTTTGGCTTAGTTTAGTTCATATTCATACTGATTTTCTCATATTATGGGCATCATGCATAGAATGATATTTCCCATTTTAGTTTATATACTTAGATATAGGTTATTACAACTTAGTCTACAATCTATTTACTTAGATATCAAATTTAGAGGCATGTGTATGGCACATTGTTTTTGAATACTCACTTTTACACCAAGTGATCAGATGGAATGAAAAGATCCATGTCATTCTCTATGTTGTACACATTAGACACCATATTTTAGATTACATGATAAATTCATGCCTTACTCCATTTTTAGTGGTTGGCATTCTTAAGTGGTCACATAATTGACATCTCTAGTTACACATTTCTAGTTATATCACACAATTTTAGTTTCATATGTATCTAATACACATGGGTAGTTAGTGATGGAGTCATAGTTTACTTGAGTTATTAAGCCACCCACATGAGAGTATTAGACACACCATTAGTCTAATCTAAGTTATTCATAGGTCATGATACATAAAGTATGGGTATGACAATGATGGAATCAAAACTAGATTAAGTTCTTAAACTACCCACACATGGGGATTGAGAAATATATCATCTCAGTCCAAGATATTAATGAATTGATCACTATCTATAGGCACACACATAAGTTGTCACTAGGTTTATGCATTAGTTTGCATACCCAATGATGTGTATTCATTATTTTCCTTAGTTTTAACTCTTTACTCAATTTTGTGTTTGCTTTTGATATCTCTTAAGGAAGGACTGATCTATGTATATTTCATTTATAGGACACATAATATAGCATGCTTCACATACTCAGATCTAGATTCATGGGCTTTGTATCTTAGGTAAGTCTAGGTACATTTATTTTTCCTTTATCCTAGTCATTTTTCTTTGTTGCATTTCTAAAATAAATAGGGGAAAATTTAATCACCTAAAAATGACACTTGAGTGCTAAGAGTTCTACTTGAGACCACCTATTCCTAGATTAGCCCTAAACTTGTCTTAGGACATATTTTCACATTTATCTAGCCTCCATGTGGGCCACAACATCCCTAAACATTCCTAAATTAGTCATACACCCTCATCTTGACATCCTGGCCTTTAGTGCCTCAGGTTCTACCACCTAAATAGTAGCATTATAATAGGTACCATATCACCACATGGCGCTAGTGTCCCAATTTTGGCATTATTGTTGTTTTCCTCCTTTTTTTTACCAATAAATATCTTTTCAAATCTAAGACCACCTAGGGTTGGCCTAGACCTATTTTAAGACCCATAAAAGCATCAAAATATTATATATACATGACCCTCTAACCATTAGATGTAAATCATAAACAAATTACACATACAAACTCAAAACAAGCTATGTAAAATCAAGGCCATCAATCTCTATTCTACCCTATTTCTACATACAACTATCTACAACATTCCTAATCTCAAATTACTCAATTTTCTAGTCTCAATCACATTCAAATCACTCAAGTCAACATTCATACTAGCTTCACTTGCACTTACACCAGCTCTTAGATGGGGAAAACTACATTGAGCTTGATCCTTCTTTAGAGTATTGGTATGTAGGCAACTCTCATCATAGTAAGGTGTTGAGGATGTCCAGCCTATGTCATTAATAACACACTTTACTAATATAATCAACTGGATGACCTAAAAACATAGAGGATTAGGGTTTTCACTTAAAATCAATCAAAATAAGTCATATACAAAGATCTAGAACTTGTGTGTATAGGAACAGGCTTGACAGATCCAGACATAGGTACACCCAAAAGTTTGGAATAGTTTTACATAAAAGACACTACTACCAAAATAGGGACACTAATGCTACATGGTGTTACTATACAATTATGTCACTACTATCTAGGAAGGGTTTTAACACCTAGATCCTATTTACAACACTAAGACTAGTCTTTGTCTCACTTTTTAGCCTCCAAATCTCCCATTTCAATCATTTTCTAGATAAATTCTTATTTACATTATTTATTGCTATTTTTAGAAGGTCAAATTAAGTTGATTATATTATAGATTAGTGGTTATATCTATTATATATTTTTACCCTAATTTACTATACTCAGCCCTTTTAATAACATAAAATTTACATTTATCTAAGTCTTAAAAGTTTAAAACAATATGTATGAAATGTATTCATGGACACAATATATATATATATATATATATATATATATATATATATATATATATATATATATATATGAATCATTTTGACATTTGATTGTGTATGATTATAATCATACTTTATGGATTTTTTAATTTTGTTATATGTAAATGTATAGAGGGATAGATGGATGTACATGTCATTAAATTCTCTCTTCTTCATTAGATATTTGACACATGTTAGTCTTATGAATCATTATTATGGGATATATGGGTTTGAAAATGTTTTATGAAACTAAGAAAGTTTAATAATTATTTTTCATAGGATTTACATGGATTTCTAATAGGATTTACAACATTATTATGTACATGAATTGATAAATCTTGTTTTTTATGTTGTGCATGATAATATGCACCAATGGTATGGAAAAACCATGATGAATATTGTGTAATATGCATAGGAACTAAGATATTCACAAGTGCAAGACATAATGCATCATGATATGAAAGATCATAATATCATCATTTGTAATGTGCATAGTGAATTTGACTCAAAGCAATAATGAAAAAAATTAAAATAAATGAAAAACTATTTAAAACAATGATAAAACAAGCAATAAAACTAGTTAACACTTAAATCAAGTAAATCTATTAAACAACTATACAATCAAGTGAATAGATGTAAAAACATTTTTACATACCAAGTAAAGAAACTATATAAAAAAGTAAAACAATTGTATTTTTTTTGTGTCCTTTAGTAGATTAGAAACCCTTTGGCATATGAGATTTTTTATAATGATAACCTTGTGAAGTTTAATCTACATAAATTAGGATTGGGGTACTTAAACTAAGGATAAATGATTTCAAATTATTATTATTATTTTTTTTTAATATTTTTGTGGTTTTTTATGGATAACTAAACTATGTACACAAATGAAAACTAGTTATATAATTTGGAACAAAAATAAAATGGGATTTATCATGAATGGATGAGTATTTTTATAAGTATTATGACATGGAATTCATATATACAATATGTTTACAAAACATAAGCCAAATTTTTATGCATGTGACCACCAATAGTAAACCATAGACCAAAATTACATGGGTAACAAGGATAAAGTGAAAATTATAAATATACAATAAGACAAAAGATGGGATGGCATGGAGATGCCCCCAAGTAATAAGGGTGTTTATATATAATGGTTTACACATGGCACTAGAAACTAGTTTTCACCATAGTACTTGTCCAAAGAACCATACAAATGATTTTCACTTTTAGATGGATTATTTCACTTTCTATTTTTCTTTTGTGACTTTTTTTTTTTTATTATTATAATATATATATATATATAAACACCAGAGTGATTTAATCATGGAAAGGCTAGAGATGCATGATGTTCATTGGCTCATCAAGCTCTTCACCTTCTTTAGCAGCTAGTTTATAAGTACTCAATCTATACTTGGTAACGACAACATATGGACCTTACCAATTAGGCTCAAAAATTTTGTTCTTTTTATGATCAACATTTGTATTTCATTAATTTTCCTTTTAAACAAGATCATCAATGTCAAAATTCATGAATCTAATTTTTTTTATAATTATGATGGAGGTGGTTTTGTTAATATTTCAAGTGATTAAGGGATGGAGTCATATCTCATCTAAGAGGTCAAGCTCATGCAGTCAGGATGTGTGGTATTCTTCATTATCAACTAATTTTTTCAAGTAAATGCATAATTAAGGAAACTCAATCTATATAGGTAAGATAAACTCAATTCCATAGACAAGGAAATATGGGGTTTCCCCTAAGGGTTTTTGGATTCTTAATAAGGAATCAGGTAGGATGAATGATTTCTTATGGTTGTGAGATAAGTTTGGAGGGATAATGTTGTTATGAAGTTATGCATAAATGTCTTAGTACCAAGGGGAATCAAGACCAATAATCTCACATACCATTTTATATTCAATAACATCATAAGCTATAAACATTAACTACTCAACAAAGAAATAGATGTGAGTGGTATCTATATGCATGTCAAGAAGGAAACCAATTGTAGACATAACATCAGTTTCTCAATTTTTCATACAAGGAACCTACTCAAATTGTATGTAATTTAAATATTATTTTAGACTATCCACTATTATTTTATAAGGAATGAACTTATCATATATTTCTTGGTAATAATCATTGACTTGGTTAATAATAATAATCCTTGAATCTCCATAATCTAAGAGATGTTGGATACCCCATTGAATAACTAGTTTTAGACCAGAAACAAGAGCCTCACACTTTGTTATGTTATTGGTGCAAAGAAATCCTATTCAAAATGATTTTAGGATAAGATTACATAATGTATTGATGATCAAAATTGATACCCCAAACCCATGGTTGATGAAGGATCCATCAAAATATAGCTACCACTTTGGTGATTCATCCAAATACAAAATAAATTCATTAATGGTGCCTCTGATAATGTGTCTATAATAATTTTTACTTTGATGTCCTTATAATTAACATACTTAATATAAATAACATAACCTACTTGGCCATCCTCTCTATTAGATCTAATTTTGAAAGGATTTATTTAAGTCTATCAACTTTTACAATGATTTTATTTTGATTATTAAGCATGTAATGATGAAGTTTTTAGGAAGCTAAAACAACTAATGGATATGAATTTTCAATAACAAAGTAGTTTAATTCATAAGATACTAAGGCTATACTTAAATATTACATTGTTATTTATATCCCATGATCATCATGTTGTCTTAATAATGCTCCCTGTGCTTGTTGTGTAGCTTAAATATACAACAATAAATGTTTACCCTAGGTAGATAACATTAAGACTAGTGGATTTGAGAGATATTATTTGAGATTTGCAAATGCATGTTTGCATTCTTCATTACCATGAAAAGCAAAATTATGTTTGACTAGATGGGTGAATGGGTGGCATATGTCTAAATTTTAAGATATGAATCTACAAATCGCCTAAATTTTCCCTTAAAAACTAAAAATTTATTTGAGATTAGTAGATGGAGGCATTTTTGTTATAGTTATGAATTTTTTATATATTTAATTCTATGCCTCTATGTGATACAAGAAAACCTAAAATATTCCCTGAAGTAGCCCCAAACACACATTTTTTTGGATTTAGGAAAATTTTATATTCATGTAAATGTTAAAATATCCTGCATAGCATTGTGGGATGATTTGATCTTGTTCTAGATTTGGCCAAGATGTCATCTACATAATCTTCAATAATATCATGAAAAAATACTATCATAACACATTGATATGTAGCTCCATCATTATTTGAGACCAAATGTCATGACTTGGCAACAAAATGTACCCCAAGGTGTGATGTATGTTGTCTTGTGTTGGTCCTCAAGTGTAATTTTAATTTGGTTATATCCTAAAAAACCATCCATTAATGACAACATTTCATGACCTACTATAGATTCTATAATCATTCCAATATTTAAAAGTGAAAAGTCATATTTTGAATAAGATGTATTAATGTATCAAAATTTTGTACAAAATCTGATCCCTGTTAACTTTTTTTTACTAGCACTATGTTAGATATCTACTCTAAATAATCTATGGGGCTAATTAATCTAACTTCTAATTATTATTGCAATTCCTCCTTCATAAGTAGTGCCACTTTAAGATGTATTTTTCCTAGTTTTTTTTTAATATGTTTAACATCCTTGTGAACAACAAGGTGGTGGACTACATGTGATGGGTCTAACCCAAGAATATATGTTTATAACCAAGAAAACACATCTAAAAATTATTTGATAAGGAGAGTTAGGATTGTCTATTCTTCAGGATCAAGAGAATCAACATGCTTCACTATTTTAGGATCTTCAAAGGTTCCAATGTTTACATCAATGGTATTTTCAATTAATAAAGTGGAATCTTCTTGAAAATTTATAGGAGGTGGAGGAAGAGTAAGTTCCTCATTAATGTCTTGTTGATTGGGAGTTTCTTAATCTGATTTTTCTATAGAGGACCAAACCATACTAATTTTATTACTCTGTGGATGATTAGAATCTATATGTTCCCCAAAGTATGTTGAATTATCTAAGTGAATGGAAAAGCCTTTCTTATGATCTCCATCTATAATGTGATCTCTAACTCTCATAAATTTATTCCTCATCATTTTGAAAATGGTCAAGTGAGGATGGATTTCATTACTCTTAGGTTATAATCTATGGATATGTGAGATCAAGGGTTCAAAATATTTTTATCATGGAAAATGTTTGTGGTGGAAATGTATTCATAGTGTCTATGTATGGAACTTGTTTCAATGTCATAATAGGACTCTTTAGATGTTGAAGATAAATCACTATTGTAATCATATAGACTCATGTAAGTGGTTTAAATCAAATAATTCAAAAATATTCATTTGTTTCAAACATTATAGGTTCTACATGCCCTTGTTCGTGAATTCCAAGGCCTTTTCCCTTATAATTAATAATATTACACATAATAGCCTTGGGTATGGGATATTGGTTATTTTGGAAACATGTGGTAGATTCATCATTATAAAGCCAATAAGGATTGGAGTCTTTGAGATGTTCTTTAGAAAGGAATCCACCTTAAATGAAAGATTTTTTTCCATACCATCAAACTACTTGTGTTTTCTTCCTATGATAGGGCCTACGATGATTATTGGGAGTTATATGAATTTTTCCAAAATAATGGCCATCATCAATTTAATATTCTCCCATACCTTTATCCACAATGGTAAATTTGGATTTAGGGGATGAAGTTGTGGACTTAGATGTGGATGGTATACTTTTAGATGTAGATGGTTGGATTGCATATGTAGAAGGTAAATCATTTGGATGGATTTAGTTTGCTAACTTTAGTGATTCCTCATTAGTTTCATAATTATATTTGATAAATAGTAAATGATTAGTGTTTTTGTATTTCCCTTACAATAGTTTACAATATTGAAAAGGTTGAGGATCACTAGGAATAGTAACTGCCATACCATATTTGGAAAATTTAACACTAGTGGAGGGTAGATGGAATGGTGTTCATAGCATGGATCCATGGATGACCAAGTAATAATTTATATTTAAGATATAGATATTGGATATGGATTAAGGTTTCTTTGATAATAAGCCCCACCATAAGTGGAATATGTATAGTCCCAACTGACTAGAATTTTGCATTATCATAGGATTTATAGTGATAGTGTTAGGATCTTACATTGTTTTTTAATATCCCAAATCTTTTATCAAAAATAATGTATAAAGATTTAAGCCATACCCATTATTAATAAACATCCTATTTAATTTGTTCTTGGAGATAATGACTTCAATATACAATGGTAAGTTATGGGATGAACCAATGGGGGTAATATATGTATGGTCAAAAGTCACTTGATTATTAGAGGATTGATGTCCTACAAGTTCTTGGAATTTGGATGTATTAATGTTTTATGTGACTTTTGACAATTGTAAGGCTTTATAAAAATGTCTTTGTAGGTGGTGGATATCTTGAGAAGGTCTATAATATATATTTGGTCAGTGTTTTGTCAAGTTATTCAATGATATTGTACTTACCTTCAAAAGTGGGTAAAAAGACACTTGGAATAGTAATTTATGTGTGCCTCATAGTGATGATGCAATCTTGAGATTTGAATTTAATGATGGAAATAGGATTATCCATATGTTGGATATGATTGAGAATGGAATCAAGTGGATGATTGGCTTGATTGACATTGTTATCTTGGTTTTGACCTTGGATTTGTTTAGTATGACTTTGCTCATGTTTTGGGAAGGGATATTGGTATATTCCTAGATTTTGATTATTAGATGTGGATGCATGATTATATAATTCTATGTCACCATGATTAATTAAGTCTTGGACATAGTTTTTAAGTCTCATACATATATTTTTAGAAATCCCTTTGATCTTATATTAACAATATTAATTTTCTCTATACCATTCAAGATTTGGAGTATGTTTATAAAAGGATTCTATGTTTGGAAACATGATCATATTAGTGGCTATTAACTTTTGAAATATTACTTAAAGTTTTTCCCCCAAGAGGGTATGATTTTTTTTTATAGTCTTATCTAGTTTGGTCTCTAGGTGCACTAATTTTGTTGATAGGTTGGATATTTTGGACTTGTTTTACATCAGTTACACCTTCACCTACTACATTCTTATTCTTGGCAAAAAACTTGGGTTTATCACTTTAAAATTGATTTTGGTTGTCTTTAGTGAAACTCTTAATGAGGCCCTTGGCAATGAGTACCCTTTCAATTTAAACTCAATTTTCAATTATTTCATCAAATTAAGTTTCACACTGGAGTTGAAATTGAAAGGTCATTTAAAGTTTGATATTGTTTGTGGAAATTGTAATGAGTTGTTTTTTAGGGAGTGACCATAGAAACTAACTTGTTAATGCATGCCATCTTTGTAAGAAAGAGGAGAAGCTATCCTTATTTTGTTGTTTGGTGCTACATAGGTCCAAAAAAATTAATTATAAGAAAAGTGTTACATAAACCTCTTTAAAAAAGCTACAAAACTAGTGAATGACCCCTTAGGTATATGTTGAAACAATTCTAAGGATTAACCTCCTAGAAAGAATCTAAATAGATAGTTATCACTATAAGTGACCTATTGACAAGCCATATTAATCTATTTAATGTGTTACCTAAGATATATTTTCCCTTTGTACTTATAAAATTTTAGAGGTTCAAAATGAATAAGAAAAAGTACCTTCATCATGTTTATGTCAAATGGATATAGACACAGTTATTAAAACATATATTTCTTACTTTAGGAATAACTTTCATCTTTCAATCTTGGGATGTGATCCTTCATGATTTGTAATTCTTAGACAAATGTTATCTATTTGAGTGGAGAATATGATGATTGATTTGGATTTGGATTTGTTTTGGAAGACCATAAAGCCATATTGTTGGCATTATTAATATGATAACCTTGATTAGTTGTTGGTTTGTTTGATTTATTGATTTCTGGATTTAAAGGATTATTTCATATGTTGGATTGAAGATCATTTATCTCTTTGCCTAACCTTTAGACATGGTCTGATATGGTAAATACATGAATTTTTTATGATGTGTTGTCTAAAACTACTTTTCCCTTATCCACATAGGCATGGGTAACATTTTTTTCAATATTTTTATTGGATGAATCTATAATGACCTTATCCTTACCCAAGGAGGTGATAGGTGGGTTTTTATCTTGTTTAATAAGGTTTGTGTTCCTTCTATCAATGAGGTGAGATAATTATTTAGGATCAAAATCATGTGGGAACTTAACTCCTAGCTCAAGAAGGTTTAACAAGACTTTATTTTAATTTTTTAATATGTAATCAATAACTTGAGATGATGGTTCTTTAGGAAAATTAGCATCAACTTCATATTCATTTTGGAAAGGTAGGTTATCATTATCATCAACCTCGACATCTTCTTATTAATTCCCAAAATAAAAAGGGTCATTTACAAAGGATTCATCTCTATTTGGATTATATTAAGGATTGTTTAGGTAGGCTTGATGCCTAGTGATTGAAGACATGACTTAAGTGTTATGTGCTTGAGTTGTTTTGCAAGAATATTGAAGTTGTTTGGACTAAGTTATTTTGGAAAAAAATTTAATTAATTTGAAAAACAAGGTTTTGTTTTGAAAAATAATAAATTAGCTTTTCAAAATTTGATTTTTAAGACACAATAAAACTTTCAATTATGGGTTTTCACAAGGAGATAAAATCAAAGATGAAAAATAAGTTCTCAATAGGCATATAACATGCAAACCACAAGAAAATGATAATTTTAGGCAAGAGTTTTGAGTGACTTGTAGGATCTCATATATACTTTCTTGCCTATTGGATAGTGTCAACCCAATATTTTAGAGTATTGACTATAAAGGTAGTGCCATGCCCATAGTCCATTAAACTTAGTTTCAAGGGTACTTTGAGAGTAACTTCCTTAGGGGATGTGCTCCTCTTAGATGCACCACAAGTCAAATGGTTGAATGGATTCTAAAGGCTTATGGTTTTTACAAGCTAAACTAAGGGGTGTCCTTTATATATCTTTTGGTAAGACGATTCCCAAGACCATGGAAACTTTTGATTAATGGGATGAACAAAAATGGTCTAGTCCCTATGTGCCCACACCATCCACAAGATTTTAGTAGATTACTACCAAAAAAATCAAACTTTAAGGAATATTATCTAAGGCTTAGGTATTAGAGGATGGAAATCCCTCACTTAATGGTGTGCTTAAAAAAACAAGAACTTATCCAAGAATAATAGATCTAACTCAATTTATATCTCACTGGAACATGTGGTTTGGCCTATTACATGTTGAAATCCATGGTTGATAGAGCCCCTAAAAATAGAAAAAAATATACTATCTAATTTCTATTTTATTAGATTTAGCAAAGAGATTGAGAAATGGAATTAACCAATGTACAAAAAAATACATTAGAGACCTATTAAATAGGCAAAAAGAGCCACCCAAGAAAATAGGGGGTGGGAGCAACCATAAGCATTGAGTAGCATAAAATAGCTAAGCCCATGAAACCCACCTACCTAAGTGGTTAAAACTACTATAACCATAAGCCTATAAAATATACCTTATAAAATGGCCTAAGATAACACAATAATATGTTAATACCCTCCCTTAATGACTAAACCAAAAACAAGACCAAGTTTATCCTTGAATTTTATGAACTTGTCTAAACCAGGTGGTTTGGTCATTATATTAGCTAGTTGATATGCATTAAGGTAGTATAAGAGATTGATGTCTTCAATTGTAACCAATTGTTACATGTAATGAAGGTGAACCTCAATGTTTTTGGTCTTAGCATGGAATACTAGATTCTTCACCATCTTTAAAACACTGGTTGTCATAGAAAATTGGAGTAGGCCTTGATGACTCAAACTGAAGATCCTCTAATATTTTTTTATCCACATAGTTTCACAACCTGCACTAACCACAACTTTATACTCTGCTTCTATTGAATATAATGCCATTATAGTTTGTAGTTTTCTCTTCCATGAGTAAAATCTTAAACCAAGAGTGAAAACATAACTTGTTGTAGATTTTTTTGAATATATTGATCCTATCCAATCAGAGTCAGAATATCCTAAAAGCTTAAAATCTACAAACTTATTATACAGTATGTCAAACTCAAGAGTACATTTTACATATATTAATACCTATTTTTTAGCTAATCAATGTAATTCTTATGGTTTAGACATTAATCATGATAGAAAACTCACTAAAAAACAAATATCAGGTCTAGTGGTAGTGAGGTAAATGAGACTACTCACTAGCTGTCGATACACTATTTCATTGATCAGAGGTGAATCAGTGTCAGTTGAAAATTTATTTCCAACTTCCATAGGTGTGTTAGTTGGATTAAAATGCATCATTCTAAACCTTTCCAATAATTATCTGGCATACTTACTCTATGACATGAATATAACACAATCACCTTGCCAAAACTCAACACCTAAATAGTATTTTAGTAGTCTTAAGTCTATCATGTCAAAAGTACAAAAAATATCAACCTTCATATTTTGATTGAGAATATAAATAATCCCAGTGATGGCTTTATCATCAACATATACAATGAGAATTAAGATATCATCACCATAAACCTTTACATAGAGAGTTGGTTCAAAGTTACACCTTTTGAACTAGAATCCATAAGGTATGTATCTATCTTCATATACCAGGCTCAAGGAGCTTGTTTAAGCCCATATAAGGACTTGATCAACCTGAAAATAAGATGTTCCTTACCAAGAACCTAAAAACCCTATGGCTAAACCATATAGACTTCCTCCTCTAGATATCCATTCAAGAAATCACTCTTAACATCCATTTGGTGCACCTACCATCCAAATTGAGTAGTAATAACAACAATCAAATGAAAAGTTACCATCTTTGTATTTGGATTAAAAGTCTCCTAATAATCAACCCCATCCTCTTGTGTATAACCTTTTTCAATAAGACTAGCTTTGTGTTTATTTAAGGAACCATCTACTTTGCATTTTACCTTGTAAATACTTTTACAACCAATGGATTTATTTCTTAGTAGTAGCTCCATGAGCTCCCAAGTTTTTTTTCATCAAGGAATCATATTCCAATTGCATGGATAATTCCCATTCATGCTGAAACATCAATTTTTAAAGCAAAATTATCATGCTCACCTCTATTACCAAATTGCTTTCTTGACTCAATCTTCTTCCTTCCACACCCTATGGTAAGTCCAGCTCCTTTAGTGCTTCCATAGTGGTAGAATACCACTTTGGATTCTTTGGTTATTATGTTGGAACCTCATAATGACCTACATTAATTCCCTCCCTAGAATGTGATTTCATTGATGAACAAGAATCTTGCTCAACTTTCACATCACAACTTATAATAGAATCATTAGAAGAAAATAATGACTCATTTATTATGACATCTCTATTTACCATAACTTTATTAGTATAAATATCAAGTAATATGTAGGCATTTGACTACTCATTGTACCCAATAAACATGTATGTTTTGTTTTTTGCATCCAAGTTACTTCTCTTTTGACTATGAATAACTGCATAAGCTATATAACCAAAAATTCAAAAATCACTTACATCTAGAGTTCAACTTGACCAAGCATCCTCTAGAGTTATATTCTCCAATGATTTTGTAATACTTCTATTGAGGATGTACACCTTTATATTCACTACTTCTACCCAATTTCTATAAGGGACATTTCTACTTTGGACCATACAGTGAGCCATGTCCATCACCATCCTATTGTGCTTTTCCACAACTTTATTTTATTGTGGAGTGTAAGGGGTAGTATACTATTTGTGTATGCATTTAGTGGTACAAAAATCCTTGAATTTTTTTGAGATGAACTCACCCCCATTATCCGTTCTAAGATATTTTACTAACCTTTATGCCTATTTTTCAACCATAGCTTTCCAAGTAATGAATTTAGAAAAACAATTAGATTTCTTCACTAGAAAGTATACCCACTTTTTCTTAGAGAAATCATCAACCAGCAATAGAAAATAATGGGCTCTAGAAGGGATAGGTATCTACATTGGACCATGCAAATCCGCATGTACTAGATCCAATACTCCTTTAGCTCTTGAATCTTTACCAACATTAAATAAATGTCTAACTTGCTTCCCCAACTGACATCCATTGCATATATGATGACTATCCCAAATAAAAGGAATCCCCTTAACCATCTTAGTCTTGCTCAATGTAGTCAAATACTAGAAATTTAAATGCCCAGACCTTTCATGCCAGAGTGAACTTATGTTATCAACTATTGCAAGTGCAATTTGATTTGCTCTCTATAGATATGTAATATTATACAAACCTTTCTCACCAATACCAATAGCTATAATATTGTTATCTTTGGTAGTGATTAAACATTGTTGTCCTTGAAACTTTAAAACAAAATCATATTTTGATGTGATCTCACTAATGGAAAATATTTTTTTGTTCATATTAGGTACTTACCTAACATTCTTAAATGTATACCAAATTGCACCATTAAAATTGATCTGAACATTACCATATCCTTTCACAAAATGAGTCCTACCATCTCCCAAAGATAGATTCATTATTACTATCATTTTCAACAAAATCCACATACCAATCCTTATGGCATGTATAATGATGAGATGCCCCTGAATTAAAGTACCAAGCTTGATCTATCATAGAATTACCACTAGAATTTATGAAAACAAAATTAGGAGATGATTTCTCACCTTCACCTTCAGCTACATTTGCATGATGAGCTTTCTTTCTAGGGTTAGTCATATCTTGTTGTCTTTTCTTGCAATCTTTCTTAAGGTGACCAGGTTTCTTACAGTAAAAACATTTCCACTTAGATCTATTATTAAAACCACTTACATGTGAAGTTTTTGTCAAAGAACTAGTATGTTTACCAAACTTCTTACCCTTTCCCTTCATGAAGAATGCACTCTCTATAGAAGTAGATGTAGAAAACATTGTCTACTCCTACCATCTCTCCTACAATAACAATGTGGACAAATTTTCAAAGTCCAAAGTTTGTGTCTCAGCAATCATGTGTAAGGACTCCACAAATGATTCAAATGAAGGTGAAAGATTTTGCATAATCAAATCAATAAAATCTTGCTCATCAAAAGTCTTTTGTATAGCCTTCAACTGATCACTGATATCCTTGATCTACAATAAAAACTCAAAAATAGAGCTACCTTCCTGCATCTTAGTAGGAAATAACAAATTATTCAAATATAATACCCTATTAGCTTTAGAAGTTTGGTATTTAGAAGTAAGACTAGTCCATAAATTGATGCAATGGTCACATTTTTGACCTCTAAAATTAGATTATTTGCTACTAACATTTTTAACAACATAAGATCTTCTTGATGATGTTTATCATAGTCATCATAACCATTGGTAGGCTTTTACTCTTTATTGAGCACTATTTGATCAAGGTTTTGATATTCACATATCATCAAAACCTTGTGACTCCACAAATTGAAATTTTTGCGTGTCAATTTTTGTGAATCTAGCAACAAGAAGTGTTCTAAACTAGTCATTTTGACCTGGTTTTTCTAAAAAATTCAAATTCCAAGAAAACTATAATGACTTTACACAAAATTACTCCTACCCACTAATTCAAATCACAAACTTAACAATACCTCCATTTTTCAGCAAAAAACACCACACTGTTTAGGAAATTTAAAAATTTTCATCTTTAAAAACACTAAAAAAATGGACAAAAATAATTAAATCAAGAGATCTACAACTCTAATTTCAAAAATTCCTTCTCCATTGATCTAGAGTTCTTTTCAAAAAAAGTTTCTAAATCATGATGAAACTAATTTCACAGCATATAGCTCATTGAGATCTTTCTGATGCTTTTTGCGATTTGTAAAATAGACACCGTATGCAAAAGTTATAGGCCATTGAAGTTTTGGTTCAATAGGGAAAATGTTGTCGTAAGATGACATGGTATAATGAGGGCACGCCAAGTGGTAGTCAATAGGTGTCTATAGAAACTTCTAGTTATGCCACATGGGAGAACACACACATTGCCACGTGGAATGTGAGAAATACATGCCGTGTGACTTATCACATATGCCAAGTCAAAGAATCTTGAGAATGGGTCACGCTGACCAAACATGCATGCCATGTGGAACGTGAGAAGAGGACGTCAACTAATTACTACCAAGTTGGTGCATATACCAATGTCTCATACTAAATTGGTGCCCAACCAACGACCAACAACCAAGCTATATTTAGCACCTCAAGCCCACCAAAAGGGGGGTGTCAGCATTATGTAAGGAGGCCACTCAACTATTAAAGCCTGGAAAACCATTCCAACTTGCAAATGTGGGATAAATGGATAGTCTAAGCACTCAAAAAGGTAGGTCAAAGACTTGAACTACCGACCTCCCATGAAAAAGAGATAGGCCTTGACTACTTAGGCTATGAACTTCCAAGTGTTTTGAAAGGAGTGAATGTGTATTTAAAGGTAAGCTTTTGGCCGACTGTGTATTGGAGAATATTGGCTAGTTTGTTGTATTTAGTCATTTTAGAGCCCTTAGAAGCTGAACCAGAGCTCGGAGTAAACTACAAACTTGTTTATAATTCTGATATGATCTATGAAGTATATTTATTTTCCCATTTTGAAGAATTTGTGATGTCATTTTGAGCTATTAAAGTTACCAATTTCAATTTGGAGAAGCCTCTGCGTGTGATTCAAGAAGGTGAAGGACGTGTTGAGTTAGCCAAGGTCTTTTAGAGGTTTGAAACACTATTTTTACAGAGAGTAGATCTATTGTTTTATTGTAAGTAATATTGTGGCTTGAAAATTTAGCAACATTAAAGGATCAGTTTGATAAGAACCTAGGGACGTAGGAATTTTGAACCCCGTAAAAAAAATTTGTGTTTTAATCTTTGAATTCAGTTTTGCATTTCATTTTTAGTTAATTTATAGATTATAATTTAGATTTTAATCATAATGTAAAAATTAATCATTTGATCATTTATAGAAAATTGGATAAAATCAAGAATTTGGTAAATTATGATAGTTTCAATGGATAATTAATGTGATCTATCAATTCACCTTTATTTCAGTTTTGAAACTTGATTTATATTAGATTTTCATCAATTTTTAATCATTCCAACACCTTATAGTTGAGAAATTTAGAATCCATACTTTTAAATTTTCACTTTGAGTTTATTAGTGGTGTTTATGGATCAAATTGGTATTAGAGTGGTTAGAATGTAGGGATTGCTTCTAGTTGTGTATTGACAGTTGCTTCTAGAATAGTTGGATTATTGGTTTGTAGATTGATTATATTGTAGTGTGCAGTGTGGAATCAAGTGTTTGTAGGAAACCATGGGCAAGTTGTCATAGATTGAGGCCATCAAAGATGAAAATGCAATCTTAAGATGCCAAAAATTTGCACTTGAATTGCAAGTGGCAAAGTTAAAATTGGAGCTTGAATCCAAGGATGAGCTCTTGATTAGATTGCAATGTGGTGATGTGAAAAGGTAAAGCCTTCAACTTTAGATGTAGAGACTATGACTAAGTGCACTGTAAGTTTTTCACCATAGGAATCTTCATCTTCTTCTACCATTTTAGATTCAGATTCTAGTAATATTATTTTGGGTGATTTTGAAAGATATACTAAGGGCATATGATCTAAATTATTGTTTAAAATGGGTTATAATGGAGGAGGACTTGGTAGAGATAGCCAAGGTATATCTAACCCAATTCAGGTTGAGCATAGACCTCTTCGTGTAGGTTTGGGTTATACTAGTGTGCAGGTGGATGATGGAGAAGTTTCTTTCATGGCTAAAGGAAGATGAGCTTCCAATAGCAAAGGTTCTAAGTCACTAGTTCAAAGGTGTAAAGGTAAAAGAGGTATAGAGATTCCACCTCCTGATTCTTACACTAAATCTTTTGATCCAATTGATACTTTGAAGAAGTTTGGATATAATGTATAGAAGATAATGTAATCATTTCCATGCACTTTTTATGGGATGAATAACCATAGTGCTAAGACTTGTTGGAAATGAAAAGCTTTGTTTAAGTAGATTGCATGTTTGAAAGACCATCCTCATGTTAAGTGTTTTAAATTGGCAAAAGGGGACCCTCACCTAAGAAGGATGTTTTCATTCCTTGTAAAGTGAGTGGACATAGGATTGATAGATGTATTAAGCTTCATTCATCTTCACATTCAAGTAATTTTAAAACTAAGATGATTTACATACCTCTCACTAAGGTTAATGAAGCTAATTCAATCCATAATGTAGTTGACAATACAACCCCAAGATAAGGTAAAACCTACAAGTGAAAATCCATTTAAGAGGTTAAGTCAACAATCTTTTCAATTACATATGGCAAAGCCCAAATTGATAAAGTATGCAATTGAAAATGAACCCACAAAGACAATCAATTTCACTAGGAAGAAAGAATTGGTTAAGTGGATTATCACTACATTTTTTTTGCAAAGCATGGTTAAGAATTCACCTAAGGGAATGAATAAGCTTTGATAGATGTAGATTAGAGTTGGTGGGAACACTTTAAGATAGTTTACCATATGAAGTTTTTCAATTCTCAATTTTTGATAACTCTAAGTTTTTGATCTCCAGAATATACTGTATGGGTAGTCTAATAATGGATAAGACATTAACTCATTTCAAACAGTTGGGGATATAGTAGTGTGATGTTGTGAGTTGTTTCTTTACAGCATTTGATAGTTAGACTGATATTTTGAATGTATCTATTTTGGCATAGAGATGTTTAGATGCATTTTTTAAGACCCTTTGGGCATGTTTAGATGTTAGGTAGCATACACTTTTGGTTGCTTGCATTTGCTTAGCATATAAGTCCCATACTAGGGCATTGTATTTCAACATGCCTAAAACATTAATTGTATGTTTTTAGCATTATAAACTTGTCTTGCAATTACATTGGGAGTTGTTTCAATTTTTTGGCAATTCACCACTTTACAGGATGTGACATTTGGGCAGGCAGTTTGATATGTTGTAATCACTTTGGCAGTTGCAGATTCACTTACTCATGCCTTTTAGATTAGGCATTTTTGTAGATAAGTTGTGAATCATTTAGTTTTCCAAGGTTTTATCTTTCCTATGATTTGGTTCTGTGTGATGTGATGCAGTAGACCAGTTATAAGATTTCAGGTGATAGTCAACTTTTGGAGACCAAAAGCCTCTTTTGTAGGGAGGTGTGATATAGAGTTCATTTCAAAAAAAAATTCCAAATCATGATGAAACCAATTTCAAATCGTAGTGGTTGTTGAGAGATTTTTGACACTTTTTGTGGTTTGCAAAACAGACACCATATGCAACAATTATAGGCCGCTAAAGTTCTGGTTCAACAGGGAAAATGTTGTGTCATAAGATGACGTGGTGCAATGAGGGCATGCCGAGTGGACCAGTCAAGTGGTGATAAGTGGTAGTCAATAGGTGTCCATAGAAACTTTTAGTTATGCCACATGGGAGAACACACACATTACCATGTGGAACATGAGAAATACATGCCATGTGACTTATCACATATGCCGAGTCAAAGAATCTCGAGAATGGGTCATGATGACCAAACATGCATGCCACATGGAATGTGAGAAGAGGATGTTGACTAACTATTGCTAAGTTGGCACATACACCAATGTCCCATACTAAATTGGTGCCTAACCAACAACCAAGCTATATTTAACACCTCAAGCCCACCAAAAAGGGGGCATCAGCATTATGTAAGGAGGCCACTCAACTATTAAAGCCTGGAAAACTATTCCAACTTGCAAATGTGGGACAAATGGATAGTCTAAGTGCCCAAAAAGGTAGGTCAAAGACTTGAACCGCTGACCTCCCATGCAAAAGAGATAGGCCTTGACCACTTAGGCTACAGACTTCCAAGTGTTTTGAAAGGAGCGAATGTGTATTTAAAGGTAAGCTTCTAGCCGACTGTGTATTGGAGAATATAGACTAGTTTGTTGTATTTGGTCATTTTGGAGCCCTTAGAGGCCGAACCAGAGCTTGTAGTAAACTACAAACTTGTTTAGAATTATGATACGCTCTATGAAGTATATTTATTTGCCCATTTTGGAGAATTAGTGATGTCATTTTGAGCTACAAAATAGATCTATTTTGTCGATTGTAAGTAATATTTTGGCTTGCAAATTTAGCAACATTAATGGATCGGTTCGATAAGAACCCAAGGATGTAGGAATTTCGAACCCCATAAACAATTTCTATGTTTTGATCTTTGAATTCAATTTTACATTTCATTTTTAGTTAATTTATAGATTATAATTCAGATTTTAATCAGAATGCAAAAATTAATCATTTGATCATTTATGGGAAATTGGATAAAATCAAGAATTTGGTAAATTATGATGGTTTCAATGGATAATTAATGTGATCTATCAATTCACCTTTATTTCAGTTTTGAAACTTGATTTAGATCAGATTTTCATTAGTTTTTAATCATTCCAACATCTTATAGTTGAGAAATTTAGAATCCATATGTTTAAAATTTCACTTTGAGTTTATCAGTGGTGTTTACGGATCATCCATCAACATCCAGATCAAAAACCCAAAAAATGGTGAAATTTTTACATTCTAGTACTTTTCTAAGATAATTAGTCATAGTAGGTCCCCAATAACCCTTATAAGCTAAAGTTTTGAATTATTTCAATTAAAAAATTGAAATTAATCGAAATAATAAAAATTTAGATTAAAATTTTCATAAAAAATTAGTCAATCAAAAAATTGACCTACCTGTAAAACTTCAGATGCATATTCTGGGAGAAATACTTAGCCAAATTGAATTCCATCAGTTCTTATAATCTCCTCTCAGAAAATAGAAATTTTTAGATCCCTCACTCACCAAAAATAGTGCCTAAATGAAAATCTGGTCTCTTCACCAAACTATACATAAATGACCAACCAAAAAACTTCAAATGTAGTTTTCAAACAAAATACTCAGTGTAATTTAATTCCATCTAATCCAACAAATGAATTTTGAGCCAAAGAATTTTATAGAAACAAGAATCATAAAAAATAATGCTTAGATGAATTTTTAGGATTTTTATCTAAGTTAAATGACTGGTCACAAGAATAAATAAATAAATTTCTTTCTCTCACGGCTCTCTACCAGATGCTTCACACTCCTCTTTGACAAGACTTTCCTCTCTTGCTTCACAAGCTTTCTCCCAAGCTTCCTAAACCACAAGATCTAATTATCATATTATATTCAAAAAAGAGATTGACAAATGGAATTACCTAGCGTATAAAAGAATACATGAGAGGCTTATTAAATAAGTAAAAATAGAGGGTGGGAGCAACCATAAGCATCAAGTAATATAAAATAGCTAAGCCTGTGAAACCTACCTACCTAAGTGGTTAAAACCACTATAAGCATAAGCATATGAAACATACCTTAGTAAATATCCCAAGGTAATGCAATAATATGGTAATATATTTTTCAATAATAGTCACCAATGTGATGTGAGAAAATGGCAAATGTGATATTTTGGATTAAATAATGTTTAAGTGGGATTTTAACCTTAAACTATATGGTTAATAAATAAATATATTTAATTTATTAACATGACGTAATCTCATGTAAATAAATTAAATATATTTTACCATTGGTTCCTTGGGGAGAAGTTGGACACATTAGTTACAATGGTACACCTACATGTCCTATTATTTAAATACATTTTACTATTTGTAAATGTCAATTGATGATTATTATTTTCTCACAAATTTTTGTGATTAGGCTATTTGAGAAGTGAGAAGAAGAGGATTTGATGTATTGGGGTGTTCCACTATTAAATAACCACTGTGAGTTTTTTAACTCCTTTGAATATTTTCCCACCTAATCTCTGTCATTGTATTCATTGATCTATGTTCATTTTGTACTTTTCTATACCAATACCTACTAGATCTTATCTTTGTATTATATGTTTATATGGAATTTATCATAGTACCAGAGTGAGGATAAAGAGTTGGTTGATTGGCAAGTTTTTGGTGGGTTTTTTATGAAGGATCTAGACCATTTATAAAAATAATATAAAATATATTTTTTATTTTCTCAACCTATAGCATATTTTATGGCCTTTGGTATGGCCCTATGTGATGTATGGTAGATTGAAGATTTCATAAAATTTTGTAAGTGGCTAATTTGATCATTCAAATATTCATTTGAGCATCTTAGACCTCTATTATAATAATTAGTAGTTATTTTTGGAGTCTTGTTGTTGCCTAGGACACTTTTATTACACTTGTATGGCCTCCTTCTTGAGAATTTTTTCAAAAATTATTTATAAAGCTTCTGATACTATTTCTTGAGGTTAAACATTGTTGTTTTAATCTAGCTAAGAGGAAAAATGTTGTTTTTGTCATCATAAATCATCACAAGCTCTTGTTAAAGTTTCTCAATCTTTTGAAAATGTTAGTACAACCTAGAGTTGTAACTCTTCACACAAAAAATAATTTTTACATCAAAGGTTAAATTTTGAAGCTTGTTTTGGCTTTCTCATGCAAAAACTAAGTGATTGGTAAAGTTTCACTTCATTCTGAAGCATATACAATATTCTATGAGAATTTATTGACTTACAGGAGTGTCATTATGAAGCTACAAGTATCTAGTTTATGTTACATAGTTTTGAAAATTATTTGAAATATATATTTTATTTATTTCTCAAATTTCCACATTAGCAAACTCTCGGTCCCACCTTTCTGACTAAAGTTTTTTATCCAAAAGTTAAAAATAGTAATTTTGTTTTACTATTAAATTTACATGCACCATATTTATAATTTTATTTCCTTATTAAAAATGAGATATAAAAATGGATATAAATCTTAACTTGTGCTTGTAAAGTTTTAATTAGCTTATTAGATGGATTGGTGGTAGTAATTTTGTTAAAAAAACTTGTAATTTGCAAGGTCATGGATTTAAACCCCCTAAGTCAACTTCTTGATTAATTTTTGAATTTGGTCAAATTTTGATTAATTTTAATTTCATTTCTTGGTTTATGTGCAATCTTCTCACATGTAAACCCCTCTCTAGTGTTATTGTTTCTTTGACATTTGACCTAGTTAAAACTTACTTGACCATAGTCATGTAACCGGTCTATTTATAAGTTTTAGCATTTTGTGGATGTATTGGTGAGGTCCATATTTTTGTGATGAAGCCTCATATTATAGTTTTTACACCTATTTTAATCATAATGTTTAGATAGTTATTTTTGTGTGACACTTGTGACGCATGAATTAGAGATTTTTTATTTCAATTTTTTCACATTGTTTAGCATATATTTGAACACCTATTACTTATTTATGCTTATAATTTGCTTTAATATTAAATAAATTTAAATTCATATTAAACAAGGTTCATTTTTAATAATTTTTCTTATAATAGTATAATATTATGACACTTGAAATACCTTATTTTATTTCAATCTTTCATAATTTTTACTTTGTCTTACATTAATTTGAATAATTATTATTTATTTATAATTGAAATTTAATTTATTTTCAAATAGAATATAAATTCTCATTAAAAAAAATTATTTTAAGCTTTTATTCAATTTTATACTATCATTTTTAAAGAGAAGTTATGACTTTACCTAACTTTTTACTAGATAAATCTCAAATGCTTAATGGTTTAAATTATAATATATGGAAAATTAAAATTAAAATAGAATTTATGGCCTGAAAGCTATAAGACATTGTCTTTAGGATTTAAAAAACTTGTCAAGATGACATGTGACACCTAAGATTTCAAATGTGTTTCAACAAAAATCATAAAAAGCCATGTTAATTATCTTTTGGAGTGGTAAAAATGATTTCCTACTCCATATCGATAAGCAGGAGTCTCCTAACGATGCTTGAAAATTTTGAGTGTTGCACAATGGCACTTTTCTCTTTAAAATTATTAAATTGATTCTTGAATTGCTGACTACACCTATGAAAGGTGATGAAAAAGCTATTAATTTTCTTATTAAAATAATAAATATTAAAGCTTAGTAAGATAGATGTAGTTATAATATTATTCAAGATAAGATTTAAATTTTATTATTCATCTTAACATTCATGAAAAAAATCATAACTTTATCTCAATTCTGAATTTAAAGTATCAAACATAGCAAGATATCCTAGACCTTACTATCCTTCTTGCTCTTCTAATTCAAGAAGAGCAAGTGATGTCTAATTTTTATTCTAATGAGAATGCCACTCAGGAACTTCTCAATCTCAACCATATTTTTGAGAATAATTGAAATCATAAACCTAACCCTAATTTTACTAAAGGTAAAAAAGGGAATAAGAGATCTGGTAATAAAAATCATAAACCTAAGTTTAATAGAAATTATAACATGTGTGGTAAATTTCATCATAGAATGGAAACTTGTAATAAAAAAAAAGATACAAAGTTAACAATCAATCTTATAAAAATAAAAAAGGGAATAAATCTAATCAAAACAAATAGAATAATCAAAACCCTAATCAGAATAGCAATTAGGATAAGAACTCTAATATTATTGGTATATATGTTACTTTATTCAATTCAAATGAGAATGAATGGATTCTACATAGTGGTGCATCACAATATATGACTTGATCATCTAATATTTTGTATGATTCCATATATATATCTGAAAATATTTACTTAATATATAATTCATTTTTAGAAGCAACTAAGCAAGGAAAGGCAAAATTTGTAAATGCTTTTATTGATGTTGTTTTCTATGTACCTAATCTTAAGAAAAAATTGTTATCTTATTCTCAACTTAAGAATGATAATTTCATTGTAATATTTATTAAAAATAGTTGGTCAATTATAAATCAATTTGGTTTTTTAATTTTTGAATGTGTTAAAAAGAATGGTTTATACATTTTTACTATTTCTTATGCATGTTTACTTTCATCGTATAGTAAGAATGAATCTCAATTATGGCATGAAATATTAGAACATATTAATTTTAGAAATTTACATGATATGTATTCTCATAATATTGTTTTTGGTTTACCTTATATCTCTTATATCATGAAACTTTTGAGGGTTGTTTACATGGTAAACATCATATTAATCCCTTTCACAAAAGTCCTGATGCAAATTGCTTTCATCCTTTAGAAGTAATTCATAGTGATGTTGTAGGACCTCTTGAAGTTGTATCTCTTAATGGTTATATATATATATATATATGATTACACTAGAATAATCTGGTCATATTTCATTAAAAAATTGTGAAATTTTGTCTAAATTCAAGGAATTTAATGTTATTGTTGAAAATGTTTCTAGTTTTTCTATTAAAATATTAAGATATGATAATGGTCATGAATACATTATTAAAGAGTTTGATTTTATTTCATTAGTTATGGTATTCAAATGGAACTAACAACTCCCTATTGCCCTCAATAAAATAGTATTACTGAAAAAAAAATTGCACCATTATTGAGATGGCTAGAATAATGTTGTATTTTGTTGATATTTTTAAGTCCTTATGGGATGAATCCATGAATATTAATGTGAATATTCTAAATTGAGTTACTACCAAATATTTTTATCTTTATTATCTTTTAAAATTATGTTTTAAAAATAAACATAGTGTGACTTATCTTAGAATCTTTGGTAGCCCTGCTTCCATCTTTGTTCCTAAAGTTAAAATAAAGAAACTTAATCCTACCTCTTATTATTTTATTTTTTTAGGTTATAGAGGTGATACTAAATTTTTAAGAGTATATTATCCATATAAAATATATATCATTGAGAATAGGAATGTTATTATTCTCTAAAAATCTTTATGAGCTCTTTGGGGAACCTCCTCAATGTTCTTTTAATGAACCTGATTCTCCTGTTTATTTTTATGAATAAACATGTGTCGTAGAGGAAGTTGATCCATATTTGGATAACTTAAATTCTAAGGAACCCTTTGAATTTCATGTTCAGTATAAAGGACCTAAATGAGAAAAATCTTTAATCCAATCCTATAATGTTGATAATATTAATAAATTTATTAGGATTTAGCATTCTTATCATGCTTTAATAACTATGTATAAATGTGAACCTTAATATTTTAAGGAATCTATTAATGATGATAGATGGAATGTTGATATGTAAAATGAGTTTAATGCCTTAAATAAAAATCATATTTGGGATCTTGTCCCACCTCCACCTAAAAGGCATATTATTTGTTGTAGGTGGCTTTATAAAATCAAGTATAATTCAATTGGTAAATTGACAAGTTTAAAATAAGATTAGTCACTTGTGGGTTTACCCAGTAACCTAAGATTGACTATGTTTAAACTTTTATTCATGTAATAAAAATGAGTGCTTTTAGATTACTTATCACTCTTACAGCCCAAAATGGTTGAGTTATCCACCAAATGGATGTTAAGAATGCTTTTCTAAATGATGATTTAGATTAAAAAATCTATATGACTCAGCTTAAAGGTTTTATTGATCCTAACAAAGAACATTATATGTGTAAGTTAAAAATATATATATGGTTTAAAACAAGCTCCTTGAGCTTGGTATTCTAAAATTACTTTTTGTTTTTAAAGAACTAGGCTTATGTAATTGTTATTTTAATAATGATCTCTTTTTTAAAATTGAAAATGATCATTTAATTCTAATTGTATTAGATGTTGATGATCTATTAATTACTAACGATGTAACCAGTTTAACTCATAAATATAAGAATAAACTAATTCAAATGTTTGAAATGATTGATTTAGGCATTCTGCATCATTTTTTAGGAATGAATATATTTCAAGATAAAATTTAATTGTTGTATCATAATCTTAGTATGCACATAATATTCTAGTCAGATTTAATATGTTTGATTGTAAATCTACATCTACTCCTATTGAAGTTGGTGTTAAATTTGATCCAAAATCTATATAGAAAAAAACCTAACCCTACCTTGTATAGACAACTTGTTGGTAGTTTAATTTATCTAACCATTACTAAACTAGATATTTCATATGTTATTGGTGTTACATTATTTTTTTAGGATCCACATTTAGATCATTGGAAATTATCAAAAAAAATACTTAGATATATCAAAAGAACTGTAAATTATAGTTTATTTATTTTTCCATCAATAATATTAATTTATATGGTTATCGTGATGTTGACCATGTACTTCTGGATATATGTTTAAATTTGGTGAAGGTGTTATCACTTGGGGCAATAAAAAACAACCTATTGTTTCTATATCTTCTATAAAACCATAGTATAGAATTGTTATGAAAGTTGATAAATAAGCCATATGGCTATGAAAGTTATTGAAAGAACTTAATTTAGATGTTTCTCATAGTACCATCCTTCATTGTGATAACTAAAGTTGTATAGCTATAGAAAAAAGTCTAGTGTAATACCAACAAACTAAACATATTGAAATTCACGTGTTTTATCTGAGATAAATTCTTCAATAGTGATATCGATCTACATTTTTGTCCTATAAATGAACAAATTGTAGATATATTCATAAAACTACTTGGTACTACCAAGTTTTTTCAATTTCATGCAATGTTGGGCCTTTTAGAGTTACCATTTAAGGGGAAGTGTGTATGATAATATCACTTCATAATGGCCATGTGTTCCTTCTTCCTCTCTATACTTATTCTCATTGTAAAGTATTATAAAATTCATGTGGAAGTTATGATTATTGTAAGCTTCATGTGGAAGTTTTAATTTTGTAATCCAATACATTAACTCATACTTTGTAATGGAGGATTTTATGTTATAAAAGGCTCCAAATATGTTGGTTGATTATTCATGAGAAACTATAAGATATAGTCTCACGATCATACTAACATAAACTTACTTTTGAGTAGTTTGTGGATTATAATTTTTTTTGTTTAAAAAGTTTGTTTTTGGCATGATGAAGTTTTTAAAATCTTTTACTTTTTTACACATAGTATAATCCTTTTAAGGTGACTATGGATTTTATCCACATTTAACATTAAGGAGAGTGTTGGAAATAATAATATTTAAGTGGGATTTTACCCTTAAACTATATGGTTAATAAATAAATATAGTTAATTTATTGACATGGGATAATCTCATGTAAATAATTTAAATATATTGTACCATTAGTTCTTCAGGGAGAAGTTAGACCCGTTGGTTACAAAAATCCACCTCCACACTTTATTATTTAAAGATATATTACTCTTTGTAAGTGTTAATCGATGATTATTATTTTCTCATGAGTTTTTGTGAAGAGGCTATTTAAGGAGTGAGAATATGAGGATTTGATGTATTGGAGTGTTTAAATATTGAATAATCATATTGGGGTTTTTACCTTCTTTAGAAGTTTTGCCACCTAACCTATGTGTCACTATATTCATTGATTTGTGTTCATTCTATACTTTGATATATCAATACCTTCTTGATCCTATCTCTGCATCATATGTTTATGTGGAATTTATTATGAGATAACTTGAACAAAAAATAATTATAAGAAGTGTTTTTTAATTTTAAGGATCATCACCAATGTGATGTGAGGAAAGAGCATACACAACCTATTGTAATGCACTAAAACAAGTTTCCAATAAAGCAAAACTAATCAATTAATTAACCAACTTGAAAATAAATAAATTATTAAAAATGAAAATAAAATTATGATTTGGTTTAGATTTATTAAGTCTTTGGATTGTGGTTTTTAAAAAAAATAATAATACAAAAACATGCAAATTAACTAAAAACAAAGTAATAAAGAAGACTAAAACATAAAAAACAAATAATTTGGAATAAAATCATAGTCAAATAGAATAAATTCACTACACAAAAAATGACAAATTCAATAATTATCAAAAAATAGTTATGAGAAAGCTACATAAACATAAAATGATTAGTGACAAAACCACCTAAATACTAAACAAAACCACTGAAGTTAAAAATAATTTTTTTGAAGTTAATGATCAAATTCATCAAAGTTATACACATTTTCACCATTTTGTAAAAAGGCCAAAATAGGGAAAGGAAATTTATAAATAGGAAAAAATAGTATCAAATTGAATGACAGAAGACAATAAAACATAAAGGATTAAAAACATAAAGCTAACACTAGAAACAAAGTCTAAAAATCAGATAGAAATTTTTTTATGTTTTACATAAAAAATTCATTGTTCTCCATAACAAAACTATCGTTCTCCATAAAAAACCTTTATTCTCTAGAAATCATATAGAAAACATAGAAAACTTAAAATTTTACTTGAAACAATAATAACAACTTTCCATACCAAGATTAAGTTATTTATTCACTTCAACATAATTTTTAAATAACTCAAAAGCTCAAATAAAAAGACACAAGACAAAAATGATTTGTAAAACATCCCATCAAGTGTGCTCAAATATGATAGTTATAAATTAGAAGCTGCAACTAAGAAATACATAAATAATTAATTTCCTATTCTAATACTAATCTAAAACCTTAGATAGGGCTACAATAAAATTACAACATAAAATAAACAAATTACCTTCTATCTTATCAATAAAATTTAATGCCTTTTCCTTTGATTGACTTCAATTTTCTCTTTCAAGTTTGTATGTGGATACTTAATTCATTCTCCAAATGCAAAGTGAATCTAAATAGTGTAAGGATGTAATCTTGTTGATTCTCAATGGATGCATAAGTTATTTTTGATAAAAATTCGATAGCTTAATGATGGATGTTGACAATGGAGGATGAAATTCAATTTATAGGATTTGGGTAAGAAGATAGATGGTTAGGAAAAAGACTATATTTATTTGATTATATTAATTTTGGATAGTCAAATTTGAGTCCTCATCTAAGTGGAAGATATCAATTCCTTGTGTGTTTGAGAAATAAGGGGGATGTTAGTTGGTAGTTGAAATTTTCTCACGAATGAGTCAAGGTAGTTGGATGATTCACCATGTTGGTTTAAAGGTTAAATGATGACTCAAAAATTGGTAGAAGAAGCTAAAGAAGTGGTTAGATGGCTCAAAACTTATTTGAGAGAAATGTGGAAGATGTTTGATGACTTAGAAACTTTATATTTTTAATTAGTTTTGTGTAATTATGTGTGCATGATTGATTAATTAAATATTTAAGAAAAGGAGGGAAATGATGTTAGTAAACCTTAGGATATAATTTGAATTTAAGGTGTTGGTTGAGTTAGTGTGTCGATATTAAGAAAAGTTAATTATGATGTTAAATGTGGTAGAAATTAGGTGTCTACAACTCTAGTTATCATCGTATGTAACTCTATATTTGTGAATTCCACTTTTTATTAACTATTTTTATCAATATCTCTTGTTATAAGTACATGGACTTATACATTGTTTTAAAATCAAGTTAGTTAATATAATTCCAATATCATGAATTATTCTCTTTGTGCACTTGTGAAAATTTTATTTGGTTTAGAATTTTCCTAAGACACTATTGAATATTTTTCCTTATTATAATAGAGGGATCAAAGGTGAACTCTGATTTTTTATATTTAGAGCACCTATGCTCTATCACCAACAATTATATTATACCTTATATTTTGAAGGTGAGCTCTAAATTGTTTTATTGGGTGCAACCATGTTCTATTTTCAACAAATTTGATGTATCTACAAACAAATATAAATGCATTCAAGTACAAATTATCTTGGTAAAATTGATAATCAATGTCAAATAAAATAACTAAATTGAAAAAAATTCAATAAATAAATACACCTGATGGTATGTGAACCATGTCATCACTCTTGGGAACTCTAGTACTAAAATTGAAAACTAGATTTTCAAGGTCCTAGGGGAAAGCTTAGGGGGAAAATCCACTTATTGATCAATGAAGCAAGCATCTGGTGACTCTTGGTCTCTCTTGATAACTCTTGGTAACTCTTGGTAAGTATTGGTAAATCATGGTAGCTCTTTATAAATTAAAAATATTAAAAATATAAATATAGTGGTAGAATAACTAGATAGATGCCAACCTTTTGAGATGAGGGATTGATACCTAATTTTTTCATATCACCCATCTCAAAATAAAGAGTCATGTGCATTACATGTTATCTTGGAAAAATAGTTGAACTTTCTAAAATATTTTAAGTCACATTGTGTGTTACCAAATCATGAACATTATGTGTAAATTCCACTAAGTAAAATGGTAAAATGAGGTGCACGGGGAGAACTACATATATACACTAATTGAAGGTTTAAATATTCCCTAGTGTTGATAATAGATGACCAATAATATAATGAAATGATCAAACAAGTAAATGAAATTAAATTGAGGGTGTAGTAACTTAAATATGGTCACAAATACTTGATCATTCCTATTTTATCCCTTTTTACCATTAATTGACATGTGCACTTAATTGACACTTATTTCACTAGTTTTACCTATCCTAAGCACAAAATAATATTGTATTTCACTACAAGGCCATCCATTGTCACCTACATAAATGATATTACTTTTAAAATCACCTTTATGCATTTGTATGCTCCAAATCAAACTAAAAACTAGTATCTTTTCTGAATGGACAAGAAATCCCAACAAGAAAAGAATGACTAGCATTACTATCTTGTTTGTTGATCTTGTCCTTTCATGCAAATAGCCTAAATTATAAAAAAGAAAGCATCTTTAGGGTTGGCCTTAAGATATTTAAACTCCCCAATGACTATTTTTCCTAATTAAATCAATATAAAATCACATTAAAGCAATTCATTAAAGAAATCTTGGTAAGCTTATCAATCCTATCATGAGAGATCACTTATAAAAGTGCACATTGAATAAAATTTACCTATTTTTACCAAATCAATTTCCATACACTTCAAGTAGTCATGAGCCAATTCTAAATTTAGTGTTATGTAGACCTAGACAAATATGATCAAGTATTCAAGCCAAAGATAGATGAATTCACATAGTCAAAGGAGCACAATTGCATAAAGCACATAGGTGGGAGAACTACATAGAGGTTTGATTCCTCTTCAAAGTATTAGTATGTAGGTAATACTTAACATAGTGGTTTGTTTAGGTCTATCACAACTCCAACTACTAACCAATTTTTACTCTTTCACATCCACTTATTTCTTTGTAGCAAAAATTTAGGGTTTGAAACTTCAAGAAGTTATATACAAGTCTACAAATATTTTTTGAAGATTAAATTAGTTTAATAAGAATCAATTTTCACTGTCACACCTAACTTTTCCAAAAGTTCTAGTTTTCTACAAAAATATAAAATGAACATATAGGACATCAGTGACCATCACTCCTATCCTACTAGGTATTCATGTCTTTGAGGGCACCCAAGCTTAATTAACATACTTCTAGGTAATTTGCATTATTCATGTTCATATATTTTTTTCTAGTGCAGTAGCCTAATGACTCAAAAAGCTAAGTACTTCTCTCTTTCACATAGTCTATCCTTGTTTGTTTCAATTTTTCTTTGTCCATTTTAGTTAATTATCTTTAAATTTATTTTATTACTGGTAAAGGTGTTTTTTAATAAGGGACCTAACCCTATATAATAACTAACATGATAGGTATAGAGACTAAGATTAATAATAAGCTTAGTATAAAAGAGAAAAAACATAAAATAAAATAAAAACACAACTAAAAAGTAGTAAAAAGACCACAAGGGAAACACATAAATGGGATAATGACTAAGCATAGTCAATTATCCAATTGACCTTTCTGAGTGAGATCCTTGTAAAATTTAGAAAGTGTATTCTCTTCTTCCCTAACAATGGATTTTATCTTCTTTTTAGTCCTGGATAACTCTGAGTCATTGCTCTTTATATTAGATATTAATTTGAGCATCTTCATGCTCTATAAACTTCTCATAATAGTAAGCCAACTATATTCCATGAGTGTGTTGAGGTTTTCATTAAGTTTTTCAATATCTTTCTCTTGTTTATGCATTCTTTCCTTCATATTCTAAACCTAGTGTTTATCTCAAGGAGGTCAAATTTAGTATAGTATATCCCATCATTTTGACTTAGTTTTTTTACCTCTTCTTTGAATCTCTTTTGGTGTTTTATGAACCAATGGAGAATCAACTTTTTTAACTCCACTTCATCCTCAACTTTTCCATGTCTTTTCAAGTATTTTAATTCCTCCATAGCCTCATTAAAATCTCTTAGAATATTGATTTCCTAATTTTAGAGATTGGTGTTCCTGTTGTCTTCTTCTAGGGCTTTCTCTTATGGGTTTCTTTCATTGCCTTTCTCTTTTATCTATGGAGACTCTTAGAGACCTCTTCCATATTAATCCTTTCTTCTACCTCCTTAGGATTGTTACTCGAGTGGGAATCTTCTTGAAAAAATTTATTCTAAGTATTGACTTTTTTCTTTTTGGTGATCTTATTTTTATTTTGCTCAGCTATTGGGAGGAAGTTGGGGTCCTTCTCAGTATTGTTACAATAGATGAAAATTAACTTCTAATCAGTCAAGTTTTTCTACTTAGGTTTAGTGGCACTTCTTAGAGTTTTTTTGGAGGGAGGCAGAGTTATTTTCTTCTCCTTTTTCTAGATGATAGGAGTGTAGGGTTTTAATGCTTTGAATAATTTATAAATTAGAAAGATTATGGATTAGTACAGGGGTTATTTCTTCTTCCCCAACTTAGCTTCAAGGATAGATATTTCAAGGGAATGGAAAATATAAAAGGGCAAAATGAGTGGGATGGCATGACATAAATAGTTTAAAAAGGGAAAATGAAAAAGATGAATAAGAGAAAATCTACCATCGAGGTTAATATACCTCATAATATGTTTGGATACCTTATCGAAAGGTTTGGGAAGGTCTTTCCTCAAGAAACCCCCAATATAATCATGTGGAAATTCATTGTTGATCAAAAATTTGGCCTTTTCCTCTTTGTAATACCTAATGTATTTATTGTATTTGATGTCTTCCACTTTGAAATTAGGACTTGGGTGATGATACCTTCTATGATTTCAATAGATATTTTGTTGATTAAGATAATTATATCATTCAATTTCTCTGGAAACTTATTTGACATATGTTTTTCATAGTCATTGATGTTGTCCATGAAGTTTGTCAATCCTCCTATTTTGAGAATTTCCCATTCTTCCAAATATTTTCTAAGGTTGTCTATGGTCATGGTCTCAATTTTCTTAAAATATCCTCCCATCCTTTTGCAATTGTTAGGCCAGTGAGAAATGGGCATGACTATTAATAATAGAAAAGCAAAATCAAATATCCTCCCATCCTCTTGTGATTGTTAGTCTAGTGAGAAATGGGCATGACTATCAACAATAGAAAAGCATTTTTTTCCATTTTTTAGCCTAAGGCTTATTCTTGATGCTTCTCCTAACCTCCAATGTGAGAAAATTTTCATCATTATTGGGGTGGTGTTCATTCATAATTCTTATTTTCATGGAGAAGTCTAGCCCTTTTCCATCATTGATGTAATTTTATCCTACTTTTATTAATGATGGCATAATAACTATTGGGTATCTCCTCCATTTCCCACACTTTAAATTTTGTCATCATCACTCCCCTATTGATGAAGTAGTCAATAAGCTAATTTCCTTCCCTATATGTCTGTTGGAATATGACCTATTGAAATTTTTTGGCTATGTCAATGCTTTCATATACATTGTTATCGATTGTCTATCTAGATTTGTTGATTTTGTTAAGGTAGTTTATAATGTTTAGATATTCTTCCTCCACCATAATTCTATTGATGCTAAGATCCTTGTCAAATTGTATGCCCCAGAATGCTACAAGAGATTTTTATATGTGAATTATTTGGTGACCCATGCTTCCTTTAAAGGTATCTAGTGTATAACCTTTGTCATTCTTCAAAACACCCCCTCCACCTAACATACCTAGGTTTTACTTTGATGACATATAAAATTTTAGCTTTATTCAGATAGGCTTGGGGGTTTATATTTAACCCATTTCCTCTTTATTATATATTTATTGGTTTTTATCTAATTTTATGACCTTCATATTCTTAGTTATTGAATTGAAAAAATTGTCAACAACTTTGCTATGATATTTTTTCATTTCTCTAAATATCCTATCATTCCTTTCTTTCCATACTCCCCATAGAAGATGAGGTAAATAGATTATCCAAAGTTTTTTAAGTTATTGATTGGAGAAAGGAGAGTGCAAAGCTTCCCATGAGGCACTTAAAGTATCAAGGTGAGTCTAGTTGATTTATAATTTATGCATAAGTAGCCCCCATATTTTGAATATAAAAGAGCATTAAAGAAGGAGGTGTAGAACATCCTTTGTGTTTGATTCACAAAGGGAGCATTTATTAATAATTGCCCATCCTCTCTTGGCCAAATTTTCAAGGGTGAGGATCTTATTTTGTAAATAGGGCCATAGTAAAATATTGATTTTTGGAATCAGATCTTTGTCCCACACCTTCAACCAAGGAATAACTTATTGAGTTTGGGGAACAATTTGGTTCTAGCCAGAGTGTACCTCATATTCTCCACTAGGTGAAGCATTCCAAGATATCTCATTTAATTTGTCTAAATTGGTGATATGGATACTTTGGAGAACAATGTTTAGGTTTAAGATAATTATTCTATTTTTATTTCTAGTATTTTTAATTTGAAGGTTTTTCCATTTTTTCCTCCTATTATGATTCCGTATGTAATCATCCATCATCACACAATAATGAAATTGGATTTGATTTATAATCTGATTCCATGACTCTAGATCGTTCAAGTGATAATTTAAAATCCAAGCATCCTCCTAAAATATTATATTAGTACCATTTTATATTTTCCATTTGTGTTCTTTTCTATTACTTTCTCTATTCTTGATAAAGAATTTTCATATTGAGGAACTATTGGTAAAATTACTATCACTTAGGAGAGTAATAGAAAGCCTATTCTCCATTTACTTAGCTTTGAATATGGTTGTACAATTGTTGTGTTCTTTTATGAATCTTTAGCACATCTTCACTATAAGATTCTTATTCATCAGTTCAATTTTTTGATTCCTAGGCCACCTTGGTGTGTAGGGAGGTTGACATAATCCTAGGCAACCAAAGGGATTATTTATTTCATTTTAGTTCCTGTCCATAAAAAAACATTTCTTAATTTTGTCAATTTTGTCCTTGATGATGGTTATCATTTTTAAGAGAAGCATGATATAGATCAAGAGACTTGGGAGGATGCTTTTGACCAGTATTAATTTGCTCACTTGAGATAAGGTAGTTCCTTTCCAACCTATGAGTTTTTATGAAATGTTTCTATCAATGGGTTTCAAAGGTGGATAGAACTTTTGCTAGTGAAGAAAGCCAATCCTAGATAGTTTGAGGGAAGGGATTTTATTGTGCATCCTTTTTTTTTTTCAATTCTATTTGAGTAAATGGGTGTTGATGAAGAATAAATCTTTTGTCAAAGTTTACATTTTTCTTGGAGACATCCTCATCAGCAATCAATATTTTGTTTAACTCCTTAGCTTCTTTGATATATGTAGTGGGTAGAGCTATGGTATCATCAAAAAATTATTGGTGAAGGGAAGGGGGAACCCCATTAGCTAACTTGAATCCTTTGGTTATTTCTCTTCTTTGAGATTTTATATTTTTTATTTTGAGAGAATGAACAATCACAATGAATAGGAAGGGGGATAGCAATCACCTTTCCTAATGCCTCATTTATTTCTAAAGAAACCTATAGGAGATCCATTAGCCAGAATGGAAAACATATTCATTGAAATGTTGTTGAAGATTAATAACCTTATATGTTTATATAAGCCAAAATTTTACAAAACCAAGTCCAAATAATCCTAGTCAACTCCATCAAAGGCCTTACTCATATCAAGTTTGAAAATCATTCCAACTTCTTTGCTTATTTCCATTGAAAGCATTATTTTATGAACAATCATGACTCCATCTTGTAAATGTATTTATTAAACAAATCCACCTTGATTAGGAGTGGTGATCTTGCTCATCAGGGGTTGAATATGAATGGCCAGGATCTTAGTAAATATCTTATAGATATAATTACACAAATTGATTAGACAAAAATATTTTAGAGTTGTGACCCCATTTTTATTATGTACTAAGGCTATGAAAGTGTTATTTAATTCCCTTAGAATTTTACCTAAAGATAAGAATTCCTCCATATGTTTGATTAGGTCAGTCTTGATTATTTCCCAAAAAATTTGGAAAAAGGCAATGGGGAAGCCATTTGGTTTAGGGACCTTATCTTTGTTGAGAATAAAAATTATAGTTTTCACATCATATTCAGAGATGATTTTCATGATATTATCATTGTCTTCAGGAGAAATAATCATTGGGACCATTTACAAGAAGTTAAGAGAATTACTTATATTGAATTCATTATTGGTTGCAAAAAGTACATCATAGCTTCTTTTATTTAGGAGGGGTTGGAATAAGATATTATATCCTTACAAGTGTTTTTTGTTATCTTGTTATGATTTTGGTACTTGATGGTGGATAGGTGAAACAACTTTATGTTATGGTCACCTTTCTTTAGCCATGTTGCTCTTGATTTGAGTCTCCATAAAGTTTCTTCACAGGTTAGAAGATTATGGTAGTCACATTGAATATTGTTGTATTTTGATCTAAATTATTCACTCATTTCATTGGTATATATTTCTTGTTTCAAATATTTAAGGTCATTCCTAATCATATCCTTTTGATGAAAGATGTTGCCAAAAACATTATGATTCTATATTTTGATGTTTTTTTAACATTTTTGATTTTTTTAGAAAGTTTGAACATGGCATTTCCTTGACCCTATTCTTAATTTCATGGTGTGAGAACCACATGTGCTCATATCTAGAGGGAGTTGTGTATTTTTTAAATTTTTTGTCTATATTTAAAACCAAAGGGTTATGGTCAAATCTAATGTGGGGTAGCAAGGAAAGAAACAAATCTTGAATGAGAATCCAGTTAATAGATATGAGAGCTCGATTAAACCTAGCCTAGATTAAGCTATCTCTAAGACATCTATTAGACCAGGTGTGGGGTGAACCTCTCAAGTCCACATTAATGAGACTATTCTGAACCATAAATTCTACTAAATCTTCCATGCTTTATATGAAGGATTGAGTGCCTCCTTTTTTTTCAAAGGGATTGTGGAGTGTTGAAGTCTCCAACTATAATCCAATTAATTTCTTTGTAGGTGGATCTAAAAGTATTGAGCTCATTCCATAGCTTTTTCTGAGTAGATGAGTATTAGGGTGTATACATTAGAAATAATCCAAATGTTACCTAAAATTATTCTGGTGAAAAGAGTGGCTAGATGATGGGAGTTATTTAGAATGGTTTCTCATTTTAACTCTTTATCATTATAGTAGTTTCCAATTTCCCTAGAATCACCTATTGCACTAACAGAGGTAGTTTTTGCTACTTTCCACACTTTGTGTTTGTTTCTTCTATTGTGTTCTCTTTAATTTTTATCTCTTAGATGGCTAATATATTAGGAAATTTTTTCCTTCAATGGTATATGAGGGTCCTTTGCTTGTTGATTTGGTTCATTCCCCTAATGTTCCATCTTATTATTTTCATTACATCTCAAGGTCAATTTATATAGTTTATCCTAGATTGTAGTCTATTTTCCATCAGCTACTTCTTAGTTAGTCTTTTTGATTCTATATTCAGACTTGTTTGGTCTTCCCATTTTGGATGAGTTACCTATGTTTGGTTGATTTTTGTATTTGTTGGTTTGTGGATATGTGCCAGCTTATATCTATATATATTTTCTTATAATTGGTGAGGACTTTGTTGCTTTCATTTTGTGAGGTGTATCTAAATCAATTTGACCTTCTTCATCTTTGTATGATTGCCCATTTTGTATTTGATTGGTGCTTTCTTATTGTTTCAAACTTTCATGAGAATTTTTTGTATTTGGGTTATTTCCTCTTCTAATTCATCTATTCTAAATTGTTGAAGACAATGGAATGTATTCTTGATTATGGGAGGATATTGAAAAATAAAAGGAGATATGATTTATTGAAATCTTCTTACCTCATTCGCCATTGGAAATTCCTCTATTTTTTGTTTTGTTTATTATTTTTTGTTTTTTAGAAATGGTGGGTGTCCCTCTTATAATTTTTTTATTCGCTTACTTTTTTTTTCTTTGAAACTATGTCTCTTTTCATTTTTTATCTAGAAGAGGATTTGTATTTGAATTCTTTTATTCCTTTCCATTACTTATGAGAAGATTTGGATTCTCCATGTCTTACTACTCTATGAGTAGATTATTTTGTTCATTTTATTTTTGTAATGATATAGGGATTTGATATTCTAAGTTTTATGATTGTGTATCTTTGGTAGACTTTCTTATCTAGATCTACCTATCTTTTATGAACACATAGATGTTTCCATTTTTGACAAAAGTAGGACAGTCTCTGGTGGAGTGCCCTAGTTATTTTCATACTTCACATTTTAGAACAAAGTGTTCATATTCAATTTTTTTAGATCCATTATCTACTTGATGAGTCTATATAAATGGGCATGGTTATATCTTTATCTATGTGGGCATTGATACAGAATATCTCATGAATCATGAGGGTTCTATTCTTTAAGGCTAAGTCAAAATCTATTAGGTATCCCATGGTTTTAGAAATGTTGATGAACACATATTCATCTTTATAAAAAAAATTGGGGTGTCTAAGAGCCTAACCCAAATGGGCATCATATTTATTTTCTCTTACTTAGTGTCAAAGCTCGCTTTCCATTTTTTAATGAATAGTCCATATTTCCCCAAGTATTAAGGGCCTCCCATAAGGATGTTTGCACAATATTATTCATTATTAAAATGGATGAGGAATAAATCATTGCTCATGGAGGAAATTTATAGATGTCCATTTGGCATCCATATTTTTAATCCCATTGTCTAAAATTATCTATGTTAGGGTGAGATCCAAGGAACTTGTTGACTAGTGCATTTATCTGTCTAGTTGAGCATTTTAATTTTATTATGTAAGGGATAACTATATGAAATCCTTTTGAATCCTTAGATATTTTTATCTATTGATTAGGATGGATATATTCATATTATACCACTTATCCTTTTAATTTTTCCACCCAAGATAGGTTCACCTCACAATTACCAAAGATTCCTAATCCCAATTTCATTATCTTTATCATGTTGAGTTTCTCAATGTCGACCGCCTGTTGACCTAGCTAATCCCTTATATTGTTGGTCCTTAAAGGTTAGCCCAATTTTCCATATTCATCTCCATCATTGTATCCTTATAGATTAAAATTTGAAATATCCTTTCCCACACCCATTCCATCACTCTCTTTTTTTACCATGAGACTGATCAGGAAGTAACTGATGGAAAATAGGCTACAATACAATAGCTATGTACATACATTTAATTTTAAATTTGTTGTTTAGGACTGTATTTATAGCTTCCTACTTTTCTATTTTAAATTTATCTAATTTTGGATTAATTTCAATATTAATTCAAAAATAGATAAAACATTTGGTGAACCTATTTATTGATTTGAGCATTGCCTAACCCTAGGTTTTCTTTAGGGTTTCAAAAAAATTATTTATCTTAGGGTCATACAAATTCCCCTTTTACTTTCAATTATCCTCTATGTGTTATTTTTCTATTCCACCTAAGAAACTTGCCTCTAATACTCCTTTAAGGTGAAGTGCTAGTGTTGGTAAGGTTCCTATTGAGCATATTCAACTTTAAATAGATTCTACCAATGCACATATTGTTTCTTATTTTGATTAATAAATTTATAATGAATATTTTCAAGATGAAAATCAAAATTCAAAAGATAACCAAATTAAATTAGATGAATATAATGCACAAGGTACCAATGATGGTTCAAATAAGATTCATCCTAGTGACCTCAATGGATTGGATCAAAAACAAGTTCAATTTCTCTACAAATTTTGAGAAATAATTTGTTAAATGCCATAATACATTTAAAAATTCATCGAGGTCCTATTATCTTCCATAAAATCACAAAGAATCAAAAGCTCCAATGTGTAATAAAAACCAATTTTTTGTATTGTAAACATTACCACAAGTGTGGCTAATACCATTGTTGTACCTGTTATTCCATATACATATTTAGGTTTGGGGGAATCCCATGGTTTACATCAAATTTCTATTACTATGCCTAACCAAGTGATTCATTCTAATCCTTTGATAATTACACATATTACACAACATACCTTATCTACTACACAATCCCTTGAGCAAGAAGTTTTATTTATGTAATATAAGGTGTTGCAATTAGAGTAAGGCATCCCAAAAGCTACCCAATCATTAGATTCTCATGATTTACTTCATAGTATGTTATCACATGATATTTCATCCTATCATTTACACATTGAATGTGTAGCTCCCAATATTCATTCATATGAGGGTAAAGGAGATCTTGAATAACATTTAATATATTTTTATAAATCAAGTGTATATTATGCATTTAATGATAAATTTCTACCTAAACTCTTTGAAAGGAGCTTAGAAGACTATGATTTGTGTTGGTATTATTATTTACCTACACAACCTTTGAAATCATTCAATTTGTTAGAAGATATATTTTTCAAACACTTTGCTATTAGTATCGATGAGAACCTTTTGTATGCACAAATTGCTAGGCTCAAACAAGGAACCAATGAACCCATCAATAAGTATGTTGTTTTTTACAAGAATATGTTTTCTAAAATAACTAATGTACTCATAGACAATGAATTACATAAAATATTTAAATAAATATCACTTGCATCCCTACGTGAGTCAATATTATTTAAGAAGTTTAAATCATTTTAAGAGCTTTTTCACACTATAATATATGTAGGATTCAAACTTATTAATTTAAATAAGATTAGATACACATTTTCACCTACTATGTCTACTAAAAATTTTCAAAGCAAACCATCTTACAAATTCAAGGCACAAGGTACTAAAGTAGAAGCAAGTCAATGTTATTTCTCAACCTGGTAATAAAGTTGTTTTATCAAATCAACCACAAAGGTAATTTTATAGATTATAAAAACCACATTACAAATTGATACAAAAAATTATTGAATGTCACTTAATCACTTTGCCTCATCCATATGAATTTTACATGAATAAGCCACAAATTAAATCCTTTGAAAATAATGCATATTATGATTAGCTTCAATGCAATGTTCATTATACAAATATTTTTTATAAACTTAAGGATCTCACTTAGGATCTTATTTTTGATAATGTCATCAAGATAGACACCCCTATAGAAGAAACAAAGCCTCAACAAAATTACAATGTTAAGCTCAAGATTTTTAATGATCCATTTCCTAAGCATGATACCAACAAGGACACTTCTAATGTGCATCATACTTAAAATGATTATCCACATAATTATTAATATTAACACCTCTTATATGGTATTATTGATAAAATTAATCCAAATTTTACATCACATCCAAAGATTTCTTTTGATGATAGTGAAATAGTTGATGATGACTCTGATATTCATGTTTTATGTATAAGAGCTCATATTTGTCAACAACCTATTCATGGTGTGCTATTCAATAATAGATTGTGTGAAAATTCATGTATAATTAATTTACTCCATTCATTAGGCTGCACATAAAGTGATATACAAAAAACTACTAAACTTGTTAAGTTTTTAAATGGCAATCAACAAGCCACTTTGGGTCATATTATGTTGCCTCTTAAAATAGGTCTTGTTACTCTATCTACTCCCTTTTTTTGGTGTAAGAAAATGGAATCTTTCATATTATATTAAGATTTTTACGGTTTCAAAAAAATTGTGTTTCCCTTTTATGTTTTTTAGATGCTTGAAATATATCTATTGCAATCAAGTTTTTACTATTTTGGGGATAAAGTATAAGCATCCTATACATTCTATGCTACCTTCTCCTCCTAATCCACCACCATAATTTAATGATGGATATAATTTTAAAAAATCATTATTTTATCCTCTAATTAAAATATTCCTAACAAAGAGGTGTCAAAGGTTTAAGTGAAAACAAATCAAAAATAAGTTTATCAGAAAAAGGTATCTCCTTTGTTATAATCATACACACTTACAACAACTCCTAAGCATCTATCTCAATAGGTTAAATAATTGACATAGACTTATATATAATATAATGATATTTCATGTACTCTTGCATCTCCTATATCCATGGTTACTACTCAATTTTAAATAGATAGTCATTTGGATAGATTTATCACTAAAAATGATACATGTTCTGATTTTGATATTGGCACACTAGGTACATTTTTCTCAACTAAGGTAAAATGTTTACCATTATTTGTTGATTGGTTTGATGTTGATCTTTATGGATCATTAGGTAGTTTGTTCATTTATAAAATACAAAATTATTCAAAAAAAAGAACAGCCTGATTATACATAGTTTCTAATTTTTGTACCATATTCTTCCATTTGTTTACATTTATGATCACTTTATCCATTCTTCTATTCCTTTGGATTTCATTGAAAATTTGGAATCTTGGACCTCCTAGTTTTTACTTCTAGGTCTGAAATATTTTAAAAAAGTGCTTAATATTATTAAATAGTGACAACAATGTATATGCATGCATAATATTTTCCACAATTTTGTCATTTTTCATACAAGATAGAATCGACCATTATAGGACATGAATTTTAAAGACTATTGTAATATTGGTCACTATACTCCTTTGTATTTTTCTACCCAAAAATTACATTTCTAGAACACAGATCCCTAATATTTTCAATTTCAATATTATTTATGCAATCTTAGTATGCAACTTCTAGTTTTTAGGAAAAAACTCTTATTTTCAAGCTTTATTGGTTGTACTTGAGACATATTTTGACACATGTACATTTGATTAAATCATAATGTATAGTCTGATACTTACATGCATTTTTTAGTCTCTCATAGATCTATATTAGTTTGAATTCACATTTCATAGGTGGAATTCTTGATATTGACCCATTTAACTCTTTGCTAGTGCACACATTTTATCAACATATTATGAACTACCCAAATTAGTCTTATTTATTTTATTTAGACACCTTTATTCATTTCACTTTCATCCTTTTTATTTCCTAAAAATTCCAAAAAAAAAAAAAACATATATTCCTAAAAAACATGCAAAAACATATGAATATTGTCAAAAATACAAAATCAAGACCTAAACATGGTTAGCAATCTAGTTTAAATCTTTACAATATATTTGTTATCTCATGATTAGTAGATTACATATTATTTTTATATAACACATGCATTTCATGGGTAAATATGAACTATTTTGTAGGATATATAAGCATTTTCACAAATTATGATGTTGGACTCTCTTCTACCCATTGGCCTTGCTAATTTGGGGGCATATTACTCATTGGTGATAATATGTAAGTGTTATCCTTATATAAAACATATATTATTGAGATTTTAACTATATAAAAATGTCTTGTTAATATTTATATCTTACATAGTGTACATGAACATGTTATTTATTGGGATATGATTACATGACATATGTGTAACTTAGATTAACTTTGTTAATCATTTATTCCATTGATAATGCTTACTTTTACGTATTATATTACACATTTTATTTTATATTATGTTGGCCCTTTTCCCTTGTGTGACACATTTTTATTGATGTGTCTCTATGAGATCTTGTGTGGTGTGTGACATATTAAAATGTCCTTACTTTGGCTCTTGGCCCTATGTGTGGTGTGTGACATTTGAACATGTACCTACTTTAGACCTTGTCCCTATGTGTGTGCAACATTTGAAAATCTCCCTTGGTTTCTAAATTCATCATGTTTATGTGTGTTCCATAGGATATTTTAACATGTCCTTACTTTTCGCCTTTGGCCCATCTATGTCAATTTCATATCATATGTGCTTTTTGTATGTGCACTTGTTGATCTTGATTAGTTTGATAAGTTCCATGATCCATACCATACACTCCTAACATATTAACATATTTATTCCATGAGCTTTAATGATACATTATATAGGCCTTGTCTCTTAATTCTTATGCAAAATCTAAATATTACTATATTTTAAATGTTTTCATCTTACTATGCATGTTTCAAGTTAACCTTTCTTTTGACATGAGTGAATTTTTAGGAGAAAATTCCCTCACCTTAAAAAGGGAACATTTTAGGGGGGTTATCATGTATAAGATATGTTGTATTCAAAGTTTCAAAGACACATTTTTAAAGTTTCAAGTTGTAAATTTAGTTATTGGCACATATATGGGGACATATGATATGTCATATGCACTCATAATTCCAATTTAAAGGAAAATTCACATACAGTTTCAAATTATATAATTACAATGGGGTCATAATATTAGGTTTATGCCATGGTCTTTATCTTCATATTCATGGTAGGATCATGGGTGTACTCCATTATCTTGTGATAATGTTCTTAAATATTATACCATAATTTTTAAATTGAATCTACAAGCCATCTATAGTGGTTAATTTAGTTTAGTTATATAGTGCATGACTTGGGGTACCTGAACACTCCAACATTATGTGTGAAAATCCATTAGGATTCCAACCCATTTACATCCTAGGGTTACAAATATGGGCACAAATGACAAGTTTCAACATTATTCAATGAAAAACATATTTATTTTAAAAGATAAAATGCAAATTTGGGTTTGATCACCCCTAATTTTCTCCAATGGTTTCGATAAGGAACCATCTTCAAATTTTACTTTATGGGAGGCATTAATTATCCATTGCTTCAAAGAAGCATCATCACCAAGAAAAGTAAAAAATAACAACATTGGTGTCATACATACAAGTGTATTCATTCCATATTCTCCTTTAAATTTTTAATTTCCTCAAACACAAGTAATTTTTACTTTAACAAATGTCATTTAAAACTACAAATTATCAAATTTCAAGCAAATTTTAAAATGTTTAAATTCAAGTTTTCAAATTTTAGTTTTCAAAATAATGAAATAACTAATTCATGTGTTTTTCAAGATTTGTCAAACAATATGGTGCCTTGCATGATTAAAGTATGCATCTCAAAGATAAAGTGTGTCTTACACACTAAGGTATGGCTTTCTTTTAATCTAATAATTTCATTTCTATACTAACTAGGGGACAGATTTAGTAACCCAAATTTGCCAATGAATACTTGATCATGCCTATTTTATTTTTTTTACCAAGAATTGAGATGTGTATTTAATTAACATGAAATTCACCAAATTTACCTATATAATAAAAAAAAATACCTTATTTCACTATAAATCCCTCTATAAAATGATGTTACCACTAAAATACCTTTACACATGTGTATGTTTCGACTTAGACACAAAAACTAGTATCTTTCCAGAATGGACAAGAATGCCCAACATGATAGGAATAACTAGCATTACTATATTGTCTTTCAATCTTGTCCTTCCATGTAAACAATCAAAATTACAAAAAGGAAAGCATATTTAGGGTTGATTTTAATATCCTTAAACTCCCTAATGGGTATTTTCCTAATTAAACCACTATAAAATCACATTCAATTCATTCATTAGACATCTTAGAAAGCTTATCAATCCTATCATAAGAGTTTACTTATATGAGTAAACATTGAACAAAAGTTCCCTAGTATTCCCAAATTAATTTCCTTGCACTTCAAGTAGTCACAGGCCAAGTCTGAATTCAATTTTATACATCCCTAGCCAAGTATGATAAGAATTCAAACCAATTATAGATGCATTCACATATTCAAAATAACATAATTGCATAAATCACTTAGGTGGGAGAAATACATATAGGTTTGATCCCTCTTTGGAGTATTGGTATGTAGGCATCACTCAACAAGTGGGTTGTTTAATTCTAGCACAACTCCAACTGCTAACCACTTTTTACTCTTTCACATTCACTTATCTCCTTACAAAACAAATATAGGGTTTATAACTTCAAGGAGTATAAATGTATCTACACATTTTCTATAAAAGAAAGTAAGAATACCTAATTTTTGTTATTATACCTATTTATTCCAAATGTTCCAATTTTCTAAAAATACAAAGAACTAAAAAATAAGACACTCGTGATCATACTCCTATTCTACTAGGTGTTCTTATCCTTGAGTGCACTTAGGCTAAACTTATTGCATGCTTCTTGGTTTTCTACATTATTCCTATTCTTGTAAAAAAATCATGTGTAGTTTCCTAACAACTCAAAAATCTAAGTTATTCTTTGTTTTTCATAGTCTATCCTTGTTAGTTTCAATTTTTTTGGTCCATTTTAGCTATTTATATTCAATTTTACTATTTAGGACTATATTTACAACTTCCTGCATTTTATTTTCAATTTATCTAATTTAGGATTAATTACAATAATAATTTAAAAACAAATAAACTAGATGAAAATAATACTAAAATAAACACACTTAGCAATTATATCTAAAAAAATTAGTTGTCACAGAGTATGGAATTGACACAAAAGATGTCTTAAAAATCTAACCATGATCTAGAATTAATTCAAAATCGATAGAAGGCTGATTAATTTGTGCACTTGTGGAAGGTTTATTTGGTTTATTAAAGTTTATTATACACTCTTAAAAAAATTTAAATATTCTAATAGAGGTATTAAAGGTGAACTTTGAATTTTTAGATTTGGTGCACATAAGCTCTATCACTAGAAAATTTACAACACCTTAGAGATGGAAGGTGAACATTGATTTTTTAGATTCAGTGCACATATACTCCATCGTCAAAGAATTTGGTGTACCTAAAAACAAATTTGAATTAATTCAAGTAGGAACTATCTTGTTTAAATTGATAATAAATGCAAAATAAAATAACTAATTTGAAAATTAAAAAATGAATATAACTGATGGTACATGAACCATGTTGTCACTCTTGGGAATACTTGTAATAAAATTAAAAACTAGAATTTAAAGGGCCTAAGGGAAATCCTATGGGGTTAAACTAATTTTTTTTTTAATTATACATTTAATGAATCTTGGTTTCTTTTGGTAATTTCTTTTAGAGGAACCTATCTCATTCCCTACTCAACACAACTCTGACACTTGCAAACCTAATTGTTGCATTCAAACTTCATTAACTCCTCTTACCTATCAACTTAGTCATAAGGTAAAATGTTTTTTAATTTTGTATCAATGTACTAATCACCTTTACTCCCTTTTTTCTCTACCTTTGGATCTTGCACACAACTCACATTCACATTTACACTTCATTCATTCCATTCTCTAACTCCCTTTCCTTCAAGCTCTCATTGGTTCTCACTAGTCATTGAGTTTCTCTTAGGACAAATCACTTTATATCTCTGTCTACTCATCTTGAGGTCATTCACTCTACTTCAATAGATTTACTTTATCCTATTTAAATTAGATCATCTCATCTCCTAACCTCATTCTTTCCTTTCTTTCTCTTGTGCAACTCTGCCCCTTCTAGCATTGTCTTAGTAGCCTTTTTTAAGGATTATTTTATTAGTACAAAATTGTATAAAAGTTTTTTTAAAAATAAATTCATATTCAAGTACCCAACTATCTTTCTTGAGGTCTTTATTAATTTTCATAAGCTCAATCCACTTGTAAGTACTCTTTTCAATACCTACATAGACCTAATTAAGTCTATTCACCTTCCCTTAGCACATAGACACCTATAACTTACACATACTATTTTTTACTACTCTAAAAAATTGAAAATACTCTTCTATACATCAGACTCCTTCAAACTACAAAGTTTTAGATAATTTCATGGGTTAAAATGCCAGATATCCCACTTTTGTCTTTGAACCCTAAACTAAGGTTTCTAAGTTTGTATAAAGCCTGAGAGGGCTCAAAGTGATTTTAGAGGATTCCTTTACGGTTTAAAAACTCTAAAATACCTATGTAAGGTATGTATAAATGATTTACACCTTTCCCAAACTTTGAATACCTTCTCTTAATACCTTACCATGTTCAAAACATGATTTTCACAGTGTATTCATAATACAGTCTACCTAGGTTCAATTAACAATAGGGTTTAAACACATTTGACTTACCTGGGAGTTTATTTAAAAATTTCACAAACATTATAATTCATTATTTTATATTTAATCACCACATTCATGCTCCAATAATCTATTTTGATTCTTGTAACCTACTGTGAAGTATTTAAACAAGTTTCTTGATTGTATTAAAGAAATAGGGTACACATAGAATGGTTGTTTAAACCCTGACTCTTTATTGACTACATTAAAATATTAAATTAGCATTAAAGACTTATTACACTATTTATTTTACTCCTTAATAATACATGCACACTCTCTAGTTTACCTCAAGAAGGCTCTTTCTGCAATAGACAGTAGTATTCCATGAATACTCATAGGAAACTTGCACACAGTCATGTTAACACCTACTATTCAATCTTTCATTACTAAACATTGGAATAAAATCTTGAAGATTTTAAATACATTAAATTAAATTCATAAAAAAAAAATGTAGATGGAAAATACATATGTATTTCAAATAAACTATCATTTATT